>CAUYRH010019639.1:0-23129 GCA_963574655.1 Perodicticus potto
TCCCACTACCAGGAGCTTTGGTGTTTTCTGTATTCTTTTCTGTAAATCAATTCTGTCTTATCACGGACGGGTGGGGGGGAAATAATGTAATGAAGAATAATAAAATACATGTATTAAAAAAAATAAAAAAAAAATAAAAACTGTCTCATCTCATACCTCTAACCTCACTTTGTATATCTATTGAGGTCATATCTTGGCCAGGTCCTACTTGGATTTCAAAATTATTTAATCATTTCTAGGTCCCACCGTGATGCCAGCCACTCTTTGTGGTGGCTGCCCTTTGATGCCTTATAATAATTCTTTGCTTTATGTCTTGTACATTTTGTGGGTTAATTCAGAAATCATTCCACAAACAAAATCATAATATTCTTCGGCAATATTGTCTTCTAAGATAAGTTTATTTTTTCTTTCTTAATCACTTGGACATGATTTTTGTGGATGAAGTAGTTTATAATTTCATTGTTTTTTGTCCCAGACTCATTTATTAAAATTAAGAACTAATCTACAATTCTCACTCATAAGTCCAGTTTCCAAAAATACATGCATGGAAATTTATGGTATTACATATCTCTGTACCAATACCGCCATTCCCCCATTATGATTGCTAATCAGGCAGGTTCTTCTGATGTATTGCTTTAAGAATAGCTTCAGAATTCTTTTCTTTTCCACATTAATTATAGAATTAGATTGTCAAGTTATAAATATTAATTAAGACATGAATTTTCTGGTTGGAACTGTATTGAATCTAAATGTAAATTGTTGAAAATTGACTTTTCCTCAATTCATGGATCTTAGTATTTCTCAACAAAATTTTATAATTTTTTCTTTTCTGGATTGTGAATTACTTTAGACTCTTTACTACCTTATTATTTAATATTCTATAGGTGATACTTTCAAAAATGACATATTCTTTCATATAGAATGAATCTTCAAAAAGATCATGAAAAATGAACGTTATGAAAATCTATGCATGGATTCAAAATTATTTTGCACCAAAATCAATGTGTACTAATGGTTGCAGCATGTCTAAGCAGAATCTAGTTTGATGCATTGAGAAGCATGAGACATCAGGTTGAAAACAGCCCCTATGACAGCAACATGAATTTTGTTAAAATTGAAGCAAGAACAAATTCCAGATTTATGGTGGAGCTTCAGTGGATGAAGGGTGAAATGACCAATGCTTTACAGAAAGCTGAGGGAGACAATGTCCCAAAGAAATCAGCAGTTTCGAATGTTTAACCCATTTTGAGAAAGGACAAAATTATTTTGAAGGGGAAACCTGCAGCTCCAGACCATCTACAACAATTTGCAAAGAAAAAAATTAATATTCTTTATGTTCTAATTTAAGAAGACCTTCAATTAGCAGCAAAAATAATTGCTAACATAGTAGACATTTCAGTTGGTTCATCTTACACAATTCTAGATGAAAAATTAAAAGTGAGCAAAGTTTCTACTTGATGGGGGCCAAAACCATTGCACCCGTGTAAGCTGCAGACAAAAATAGAGCTTTCAATTACAATTTTAAACAAGGGGACTCAAGATCCTATAGTATTTCTCCAAAGAATTTTAACAGGGGATGAACATGGCTTTACCAGGAGTATCCCAAGACAGAGCATAACCAAAGCAAAGGCTACCAAGAGGTGGAAGTGCAGGTCAAGGAAGAGCAGATTGACTGACCAAGACCCAAGTTCATGGTCATTGTTTTTTGGATGCTCAAGTAATTTTCCTTGTTGACTTCCTGGAGCACCAAAGAACAGTAACACTGTTTATTATCAGAGTGTTTTGAGAGAGTTAGCCAAAATTTGGGTGGAAAAATGCTGGAGAAAGCTTCACCTGAGGGTCTTACACCACCATGACAAGGTTCCTGTTCATTCCTCTGAAAAGGCAATTTTTCTAAAAATTTGATGGGAAATTATTAGGCATCCTCCTTATACTCCTGGTCTGGCTCTATCTGAATTTTTTCCTGTATTCCTAACTTTAAAAACTTTCCAAAGGATACACATTATTTTCAATCAATAATATAAAAAAAAGAAAAGACTGCATTGACATGGTTAAATTCCAAGGACCCCAAATTGTTTAGGGATGGAAAAAATGAATGACTTGTATCATCACTCTTATAGCTATATAATAAGATTATATATAAGGAATAATTTTTTTAAAATTTTCATTTTTTAATTCCACCTTTTTATAAGCTTTCTGAAGTGCCCTTCTATGTGTAGACACACACATAATTGGTAAACTGGTACTTTGTGCCCAGGAAGTTGCTAAACTCATTAATTCCAATGATTTATGTGTAGGTTTTGTACACATACCAAACAGAGAATTACTTTCAATTTCTGTTTCTTTTTTAACCTTACTCTTTTTTTTAAACTCTATTGTGCTCCCTAGGGCTTTTTGAGTGTAGTACTGAATAAAAGTGGTAGCAGAGGGTAGCACTGCCTTTAGCTGTATAACACTTTGTATCTAGTGTTTTATTTGGAGAAAAGTTTAAGCTTTTATTTCAATTTTAAAAGATCATGAGACCCTTCTGCCATTACTATGATTATTATTATTATTTTCCTTTGGTTCCGTGTTCTTAGGTTAATTTTCTGGGAATTTGATCATTTCGTACAAGCTTTTTAACACACTACCATGATATTTAGTAATATCCTTTTAGAATACTTTTTACCACCTATAACATTTAATCTTGCCATTATCTTTTGTTTTGTGTTTGGGTACTTCTCTCTCTCTCTCTCTTTCCCTTTCTCTGTATACATGTTAGCTTTATTTCTTTCTTTACCAATATTACTGGAATTGTGTCATTGTTCATAATATTTTATATGAGAACCAACTTTTGGATATTTTAGTCTTCACTATTGATATTCAGGCACTCTTTGCTTTTATACTGTTTTAATATGCATAGATTTAAGTTTTCATGGGTTACTTAAAAAGCACAGTGCCTTCAGCAATGCAGCTAAAACTTCAATTATTATGTATGGAATATTGACCATGAGTAATTGCATAATCATGTCATCTTTTTTCCAAGTTCTGTAGGTGATTGGTCACTTTGCATCTGTTACTCAGTCCAGGCACAGATAACGAAGTGCACAATTGTTTTGCTTTTTACCCTTTTGTTGTAAACATGAAATTTTACACTAATGGATAATTGAAAGAGGAACTTGGCCAACAAAGATAAAAGTGTAGCAAAGAAACAAAAAGTCAGTATTTTGAAAGTGATGCCAGAAGATTTCAAAATTGTGACATCAAAACAAAGACAAAATAAGACCTAGGCCTGCACTGGAAAAGTCTGATAAATTAAAAAAAAAAAGAAAAGGTAAAGTTTTTCAGCACATTTTAGTTTAAGTTTTACTGAAACCAGAAAGTTACTTGTCATTGAAATAGAGGACATACTTCTATTTTGGACAGAAGATGACTATAATGACTAGTATGTATGAAGTATGGCAAAACCTTTTATCTACCATATTGGGCAGATAATATTGGAGAATTCAAATAAAATGTAAGGGAGTTATAGCAGAAACATCTGACAATGAAAAATCACTGGCACCATTTGAAGGACTCCAGATATACAGTTAGAGGAATTTAAGAATGGTGAACATAAGGAAGTAAATGAGTAAATTGGTTGTGACAAAATAGACAATGTCCCAGAGGATGTAGTGCAGCAAAGAACTTCACATGAAATGAACTCTAAGAAATACTACATATTTTGCAACATTAAAAGTACACAGCATAAAAATGTGAAGACTTGAGATTATGTGGATTTTTTGAATCTACTGATTACTTTCATTAAAGACCCACAGTCATGACGTATTCAATTATTACTTCTATACCATTCTCTTACTTCTGGGCACATATTAAATTTTCTTTGTATATCCCCCATGTCTCTTGACAATTATTCATATTTTCATTTCTTTCCACTTCTCTGTTTTGGATTGAAAAATAATTTCTTCAGTTTTATATTCTAAATCATTAATTCCTTTACTAAATATGTCAGATCTATTACTAAGTCATTCTGCTATGTTCTACATTTTTATCATCATATAGATATTTTTATTTTTCTAAGTGCCTGTTCATTAAAAAACAAGAAGTTTTCTTTGGCCATTGTGTATAGTCTAAATTTTTAATACTTTATTTTTAAAATTGTAGTAAAAATAATGATTTTGCTTTCTGAGTCTGCAATGATGTTTTCTGAGGTATTTGCAGATATCTTACTCCGGCTGTGTGTGTACTCATGTGTATGTTTCTTCACTTGGTTTTAGCTCATAAAGTATCATTTCCTCATGGGTTTTGTGGGTTTGGGCTGAGGTCATAATTCCTGAAACTATGTATGAAAGGTCTTCATGACTAAATTCAAGGTGGGTTCTTCATGAAAATATTCACATTTACTTCTGCTGATTTCTTGAGAGCAAGGCATCAGGGACCCATTTAAAATAAAGTATTAATTTATATTTTCTTGTTTGTTTTCCCTGACCAATTAAGTAGCACAGTTTTAGGTGCCCAAGATATTGGAAAGCCTGATTATAGTTATAAATTCTCAGGTTATATATAGATATTCATGTCCACTGTATGTGGTGGTAAGATTCACCACTGAGAATACTCTTTGATAGTTTCATGTCTTAAGTTTAAATCTTTGATCCAGTGAGAGTCTTAGTTAATGGTGAAAGGTGAGGGTCCAGTTTCAGTCTTCTGCAGGTCGCCAGCCAGTTCACCCAGCACCATTTGTTAAATAGGGAGTCTTTTCCCCACTGAATGTTTTTAATTGGCTTGTCAAAGATCAAATAGCTGTAAGTAGTTGGATTTATCTCTTGGTTTTCTATTCTGTTCCAAATATCTGCCTCTCTGTTTTTGTGCCAGTACCATGCTGTTTTGATCACTATTGATTTATAGTAGAGTCTCAGGTCTGGTAGCGTGATCCCTCCTGCTTTGTTTTTATTTCTGAGTAATGTCTTGGCTATTCAAGGTTTTTTCTGTTTCCATATAAAACGACTCAATATTTTATCAAGGTCTTTAAAATATGACAATGGAGCTTTAATAGGCATCCAGCACATAACTCTTACTAGAAGCTGAGGCTGGGAATGGTGAGCGGTCAGGAAACTGAGTCATGTGGAGGCTGATGGGAGACTGGTGATGCTTGAGACTCTGTGGGTCACCAAGTGCCTTGATGCCAGGGAGTCATCCCTTCCCCCTGGGCTCTTTTTCTGTTTCTGGGGACATTCCACATGTGTGTAATGTGAAATTTATAATTGTATCAGAGCATTGCCAGAACATGAGAAGGTCTGGTTAGTCACTTTTGATATTAAAAGAGCCAGCTGGAAACATTACCTAATCGTGAATGCAGTCTCCATCAGCCAGTCGTCCAAGCTCCATGTGAACATGCAAATATCCCATGTGTGGGATCAGGACACTTATTTCAAAAGGTTAAAACCTCATTTTTGGTAATTTAGACATAATAAGGATGGGAGAGTTGATACAAAAGGCCTTTGCTGTGTCTTGAGATCTTAATTAATATCAATACTCTTGTGTTGTCCCACCCACGGAAGAGCACGTGGAGGCTGGTTGGGGCTCCCTGAGGCAGCTCCTTCTCCCAGCTCCACCTGCAATGCTTCCCAGGGGTTTGCTTTTGCTTACTTCCAAACCAAGAAGAGGTTGATCAATTCCCAAGACTTACCAACAGGGGACACGGAGAATAGAACGCCTGGGTTATTGCAAATGGGGATGCTAGTTGGTTAGCAGGATCATCCTCTAGCCAGATGCTTTGGCCAACATGCCAGCTTACTGCCCGGCATCCAAAGAATGAGTCTTAGCAAAATAAAAAAGGATCCAATGTCAGGGAACAGGAAATTGGGAAGAACATCCAGAAACTACCTTTTTTTTTTTTTGTTTTTGAGACAGAGTCTTACTCTGTTGCTCTGGGGTAGAGTTCTGTGACATCATAGCTCACTGCAACCTTAGACTCTTGGGCCCAAGCGATCCTCTTGCCTCGGCCTTCAGAGAAGCTGGGACTACAGGTGTCCACCACAATGCCAGCTACAGAAACTATACTCTTGAATGTCAAAGAGCAAATGTGATCCCTGCTGTTTTCTTGAAGCTACCTGCCATGGTGGGACTGTCCCCAGTCTCTTCAAGAGGACCTAGTCACCACACAGTAGCAAAGGCCTAAGGTATCTTCCCCTTCTCATTTGGCAGAAGAGGACTTCGGGGCTTGAGGGCATCATAACAGATTGAGCACTCACTGAGTGTGAGCACCTCAGCCCTACGATTCACAATCCTCTGTTTCTTTATTTGTACAGTGACATGGTGGGGAGAAGATTAGAGGCAATTTGTACAACATGCCTGGAATTGATGAGAAAAATCTATGGACAAATGGTTCCTCCGAAAGCAGGACTACACCTCAGAATTCCTGAGTCACAGTCCTGGGCATTCTTCAAAGAGACAGCAATGGCAATAGCTCATCTGTCAAGGCCATGGACTTGACCCAGAGCCAAGGGAATGCTTTCACCCAATGACAGGGGGGCACTATCTTTCTAAAATCACTTTTTTTCCATTTCATCTCTGTCTGCTTTGGCATTTGCCGAGAACCTCAAATTCAGAGGGAGTAAGGCCGTGTGAGTTCTGTGAGTGGTGCACATTGTTTCCTGGCAATGTGACATGCACATAAAGTCTCTCTGTAATAAACAAAAAGTGGTGTGCACCATTCCCCACCGGTCTTTTCTGTTAATTGGGCTCTTACTGCTGAAGTCCTTAATGCAGAGAATAAATGAGTAACTGGCTTTTGTGCATGGCCTCCTTTCATTAAGTATAAGGGCTCCGAATGTAAAGCCAACTATTTTTAGATCTTATATTATGACAAAGGATTGTTTACTGCTGGTGGTGCAGGAAGCACACTGCCTTTCTGCCTGGTATCTCTGCGGTGGCTCACTTGGGCTTCTGTTCTCGCTGATGCATTAATTATGCTCCCAAATGACTTCAGTAACGTCTGATCATTTTTTAACAGGGAATATGGTTCTCAAACATTGCTAGTACAATTCAAATTCAACTTCTGCTTTGACCAATCAGGATAGTGGTCCTTAGATAAATCTGATTAAAATTTTCTCATGTGAATCCCACCGGGATGAGACAGAAAGTGGCTGTCAGGCCAGGGGCAGGGCAAGTCCCCGTGACAGCTTTTGCTTCACAGCTTGCTTGATCCTCTGCACCCTCTTTCTTTCTCTCTCCTCCTCTAAATACCTTCTGCCTCCCCAGATTCTCCTCTTCTTCCTCTTCCTCCCAACTCATGTTCCAACATCATAACTCTTTCTTAATGCAACAAAACATCATAGGACTTCACCTCACAGTTCTTATATTTCATTTTTTTTAACATTTTATATTTTATTAGATGAGAATGTATCTAAAGCTTTTAGCACAATGAATAGCATACAAAGATACTTATGTACTAGTTATTATACTCCAAAGTTTCTTTATGTTCTCATTTAATTCTCACAATAAATTATGAAATGGGTTATATGATTATTCTCATTTTTTTATTATTGAATCATAGCTGAGTACATTAGTGCAATCAAGGGGTACAATGTTCTGGTTTCATATACAATCTGAAACATTTTCATCAAACTGTTTGACATAGTCTTCATGGCATTTTCTTAGTTATTGTATGAAGACATTTGTATTCTGCATTTAGTAAGCACCCTTCTAAGATGCACCATAGGTGTGGCCCCACCATTTACCCTCCCTCCACCCATCCTCCCCCATCCCCTCCCCTCCCTTACCACTTTCCCCATATTCTTATGCTATAGTTGGGTTATAGCCTTCATATGAAAGCTATATATTAGCTTCATAGTAGGGCTGAGCACATTGGATACTTTTTCTTCCATTCTTGAGATACTTTGCTAAGAAGAATATGTTCCAGGGTGGCGCCTGTGGTTCAAGTAGTAGGGCGCCAGCCTCATATGCCGGAGGTGGTGGGTTCAAAGCCAGCCCCAGACAAAACCTGCAATAAATAAATAAATAAATAAATACATAAAACATTAAAAAAAAAAAAAAAAGAATATGTTCCAGCTCCATCCATGTAAACGGAAAGAGGTAAAGTCTCCATCTTTCTTTAAGGCTGCATGGTATTCCATGGTGTACGTGTACCACAATTTATTAATCCATTCATTGGTTGATGGGCCCTTGGGCTTCTTCCATGACTTAGCAATTACGAATTGGGCTCCAATGAATATTCTGGTGCAGATGTCTTTGTTATAATGTGATTTTTGGTCTTCAGGGTATATACCAAGTAAAGGAATTATAGGATCGAATTCTATTTTTAGATCTCTAAGTATTCTCCAAACATCCTTCCAAAAGGAACGTATTAGTTTGCATTCCCAACAGCAGTGTAGAAGATGTTGGCGTGGATGTGAAGAAAAGTTCTTATATTTCTATTAGCGGAGTTGGGAAACATAGAATTGCCACACAGAAAATGACCATGAACTCAACAACCTCTAAAATCCATCGTGATCGTTTCTATACATATTTTAAAAACATACACAAACACATGAAAAATTATTTCTCTCTGTTTATGCACCAATATGGACCCAAGGCCACACACACTGGCGTTACATCAGCTCAGAGGTTGGGAAACGATGAACTTGAGATACACACCGGGTTGGACAATTAAGTTTGCACACTCATCCTAGGAACAGTGCTGCACGCCAACAGTGATGAGTGTCACTCCGGGCACCTCCGAAGTCATGGTCTTGGGAAGCTGTGCCCTGACACCAGTACCTAGTCCACCCTTCAGAGCACTTTTTCTAGGATGAGTTGGCAAACTGAGTTGTCAGACTTCCTATGAAGACAATTCTGATGGCCATTACAGAAAAAGAATTCCAAAAGTGCTCTCAAGGGGGGACTGGCCACCAATCCTGATGGCCATTACAGAAAAAGAATTCCCAAAGTGCTCTCGAGGTGCTGGCCTTGGTGGTTGCATAGCTCCCCAGGGGAGTACTTGGAAGGTGCCTGTGGTGACATGCAGCAGTAAGGTAGAAACAGGCCACGTGCGTTTCTGTCTACTTGTTCACTGCTTACTGGCTGCCAGCTCCACGTTGGCACTGAGGGGAAGAGGTCATGCTTGCCTGCAGGGGAGTCCTGTGTGGGCCAAGCTCATCTGTGACCCTCCTAGTGGTAGCTGGGAGCCCCCCCAGGGTGGTCGCCGTGGAGGGTCTTAAAGGTGCCGCAGCTGGAGACTGGGGAGCTTCTGGCTCCCTCACGCAGGTTCTCCAGCAGGGGTGGCATGAGCAGCCTGCCAGACCCTCCACCTTCTTGGTGTCCCTGAACTTTAGTAGGAACCCCTGGGTAGATGTCTGTCCAGTATTTCCCTCAGCCCCCTCTAGGGCGTCACCACCACCAGGGCAGTTTCCACCTGTGGCCATTGGCCTCATTCTGGCTCAGCCATACAGCAGCTCTAGTTTGTTTTGTGGACCCTGAAGAGAGGCTATTTGTACCTGAGTCTCCCCAAACAAGTCTTTAGTGAGTCCAGCTCCCTCCTTAGTGACACTGGCACCAGTCTGCAGTTCCAAGGCATTGGGGGGCTGAAGATGGCCTGAGCCCAGGAGTGGAGATAGCAGTGAGCTGTGATCCTGCCACTGCATTCTAGCAACAGAGAGAGACCCCTCTGTAAACAACAACTAGTCCTTCCCAGGGAACAGCATTGCCCGTCCCCTTCCTGCCTGCCCATCTCTCTGCTCTCCTATGGGCATCTGGCCAGGCTCAGAGCCTCAGAAAAGACAGACAAGTCCTGGCTGAGTGCAGGGAGGGGAGGAGTCCCATCCCCCAGGGGCTCAGGGTTCCCCAGGTAGACGCCTGCAGAGGGACCCCCTCCCAAGTAAGGGAAGAGCAGGTGTGGGGAGGGGCGACACCTGGACATCCCAGCCTCATGCCTGAGGACAAAGCAGCTAGTTGGGTTGTTTTCCTGGACAAAGCTTAGGTCTCAAGGGAAAACGAGCTTTTTGTGGTACGTTCTCTCTGAGGCCAGGTGTTGGCCTGGCACAGTGGGCACGGGGGTGAAGCCCTGTGACAGGGTAAGAGACTCAGATGCCACCCCACCCCGAGTTTCTTGGTGGGAGCTGTAGGGGGGTTGCCTGAGAATCTGCTTTTTAGATTTTTTTTTTAATTTTTATTTTTTATTGAGTCATAGCTGTGTGCAATAATTCAGTCATGGGGTACAGTGTGCGGGCTTCACATACAATCATTTAAAACAAGTTTTCAGGTGAGGTTGCTGCCGCAGGCCAGCTGTTCTGTAAGTA
Source organism: Perodicticus potto (assembly GCA_963574655.1). Lineage (NCBI taxonomy): Eukaryota > Metazoa > Chordata > Mammalia > Primates > Lorisidae > Perodicticus > Perodicticus potto. The sequence goes on from CAUYRH010019639.1 coordinate 10,275, forward strand.
CAGCTGTGGATGCCACACCCTGGGTGGACGCAGGGTTATGGAGCGGGGTGAGGTTTGGCTCCTTGCATCCTTAAGGCTACTACTTTCTGGAGGACACCGAAATCTTTCCTCCTGCCTCTCTGAGCGGGCTGACAGTCCCTGATTTATAAAGGGCCCTTTGCCATTTGAAGTGCCTTTCCTAACTGTGCTATTCCTTCCTCTCTGGGCTATGTGTATTTTCCTCCACATTCTCACACTGAAGGTGGTTATTGTCCTGTGATTTTTCATTCTGTGAAGTTTTATTTGCCTCTTCAAATACTCCACACTCAAGGCATAGTTGATGGATAACCCGGTCCCCTCGATTCCTTTCTTGGTTCCCCTGTCCCTTACCCCAGGTGTCCTCTCCCCCTGAAAACGGCTAATTCCCATCCACATATTGGTCAAGACACAGGAAACAAGATTGTGCAAGTTAACTGTTGGACGGGCTGTGACTTGAAGCCTCACTCTCTGGTCTGGGAGTCCAGCGGTCAGCCTGAGCAGGTGTCTGTGACCTCTGTCTCTTTCCTGCTTTCTCCCAGCCCTGCTTCTCACGGGCATTTCTGGAAGGCACAGCTGCCCATCTGAAGGATCAGTGTTGTGGTTGTTGCCTGACATCCCTCAAGCAGAAAGACAATCTTCGGCATCCAAAAGCAGCAAGAATTTTGCACATCACTTTTCCCCTCCTGAAGGAGCAGGGGGACCCTGTTGTGCTCTTGGAGAAAGCCCGGTGACTTCTGGGCTCGGTGGAAGATCTTACGGATAATCTCTGCAGAGTCGACATCATGAAATATTTACCAGCCATTTGGCGACTCTCTCTCGTACAACCCGGAGCTACCAGGAGGGACGCAGATGCGTTTCGAGAGCCAGGTGCCTAATGTGAATGATTAGCCTGACACCCGCTTGTTTCTGTGCCACATTTTGGTTTCCAAATGAAAAGAGAAAAATGGAATTTGGAGGGGGGTCAGCGAAGCCCTGTGGCTGGCCCGGTGCACCCTGCATTTCAGGAAGCCTCCAGCAGGTGGGAGGGAAGTGTGACTCCAGCCTCAGGGCCGCCACAGGAGGGCACACGCCAACCACCGCGCTGGCTGCCCCCGGGAGAGCAGAGCGGCTGCTGAGGCCGAGGTCAGCACCGCGCTCCGGAGCGTGGGGATCCCGGGCAAGGCGCTCCCTGGCTTGTTGTCCCTCTGCCTGCCGGCTTCCGTCCAAGGGCTAGCAGGGGCCCTTTCCACCTGCAGATCCGGTCTCCCCGAGCCTCGGCTCCTCCCAGCAGATCTGTGCCTTCCTGGGGATTTCATCCTCGGTTCATCTTCATTAAAATGTAAATATCAAATATCCACAAAATAATACCAAATAATACAGCTACCTTTGGGTAGGAGGGCCTTGTGGCTGCCTCTTTATTTTCACTGGTCTGTGGTCAAATAGGATTGCTATGAAAGGACTCGGAACCAGACCGTGCATCAAATAAATGGCAACAGAAGCAGTTAAAGTGCGCTGGGCCCCAGCGGCGCCGCCCGGTCAGGCTCTGCCAGTGGCTCAATTATAACATTGTCACTCTCTCTGAGCAGTGGCATAATTGGCCACGGTTTGGACCCTTGTTTTTTTTTTTTTTTTAATTTTGTAAATGCTGGCATTTGCCTATTAGAAGCACGTGATTAAGAGTAGCTGTTTGTCCTTTTAGAAGAGCGTGAGATGATTTAAACACGGGCCCCTCGTGATGCTTCATGTTCTCATGCTCACCCTGGGACTTGCCTGTAGCCTCCTCCCCCTCCAGAACCTTCTGTCTGCCCCTCCCCACAGGAGTCTTTGAAGGCAGGCCTTGAGCTGTGTCTGTACGCGTGGCCTGGCTGTATGGCCAGAAACTGCTTTTGTTGTTTGTTTTTAAATTCTGTGTGAAGTTCAACTTCATTACCATAGTCCTTTATAGGAGGACGGATGCTAAAGATTAAAAGGAGTTTTGACTCTGTTAACCAAAGGCCCGAGAAGGAGACGTGAGCAACTTTCAAATCTGCAGCACACCCAAATACTTGGAGGATGTGATTACTTCCTCAACACATTCAATTTTTGGAGAAACACGATGGAAAATTATTGTCCACATTCTCCTCTGCTGCCATGCATAGTGGGTGGAGACTGTCGGAATTGGATTTCTGCCCATGTTTTCCACCTGCTGGATGGCTTGACCTGCACTTCTCCTCTTGGTGCCCTGAGCCCCCCCACCTGACCGTGGGCTCCCAGGGACTGTATCTGTCCATCTGCACGCAGGGCAATCTGGGCATTACTTGGAGCTCCACTTTCTGTGTTGTTTTTCTGTCCATGAGTTTCCCCATCCTGTAGGCATCTACAGCTGTTTCCCCATTTTCTGTTTCCCCCTCACTCCTTCCACTGCCCCTTCATCATTTCCATTTGATAAACTCTCACGGTAAGGTCCATTCATCGAGAAAGTTACCACCCCCATGAAGCTTTTTCCTACACCCCAAGGGGCAGAACTAATGGCTAACTCTCTCTCTTAGGGCCCTTGTCTGTTATAAACATTCAAGTCTTCTTCTTTGGGAAAATATAGCTCCTTGGATCAATGTGCTGCTACACAGAAGTTCCACAGAGGAGAAGATGACTGATTTATCCATATACAAAGAGAGAGAAGGGAGGGGAGGGTAGGGTAGCAAAGGGGAGGGGAAGGGAGAGAAGGGGAGGAGAGAGGAGAGGAGAGGAGAGCAGAGGAGAGGAACTTTCACAAATACATGGGAGAAAAGACAATGGCCCCAAAGAAAATAGATGCAGATAATTACAAGTAATTATTAACAAGGACCTAGGTTCACAGAACAGGAAAGTACCTTGGAAAAGATGCATGCAGTTTTGTCCAGTCACCGCTCTGGAAGGGGAGGGGATGGGCTCCGCAGAGCTTCCCAAGGGCATCAGGCATGATGGTGCTCAGTTGCCTCCAGACCTGCCACCTGCAGTGTCAGCCACATCTCTGTCCACTGAGTCCCTCTAGGTGATCTCTGTTGGATCACAGGCCATGGGGGAATGTGGCCTGTACCCTCCAGGATGTCACTGCTGGACGGCATTCCCAGCACAGGGAAATGCGCAGACCCAACAAGAAGACAGGCCTGGGCCCTGGTGCTGCCCGAATGGGACACGGGGAGGAGTGAGTTGAGTAAAAAGTTCTCCAAAATAATGTCAAAATGTTTCCAATAGGCCACGCACTAAGGAATTGCATTTTTGTTTGGCTTGTGATTGATCAGATCTGTTCTAAATTGGGCTTCATCATTCTATGTCACCTCATCCCAACAGGATACGATTTGTCCGACAGACCCTTTGAGTTGTGCTTGGGACATTTTATGTCCCTTAATAGCTATACTGAACAAGCACATTTTGGAAAAATAATGAAATGCTATAAAGAATGAATACAAAGTTGGCCTCTTTGGTACAAATATAGTCAATGGTAAAAGTAGTTTTGAGCGATTTAGTTGTCTGGATTCACTTGGTAAACAACTGCTTAGGACAATATCAGATTTAAGAAATTTATTGCCTAAATGTGTTGAAAAGGTTTTAAATTAATGAAAATATAAGCTTATGATGGAATCAGGTTTAAAAACTATACAACCTTCATCCATGTAGCACCCACGTAGTCTTACCATGTTGATGGTGAGTACTGTGGGTAAATGAGTGGAATGAATTTCACTTCTGCTACTACCAGTTTGGAGATAAGTTTGAATCAGTTTATCTTTGATAGAACACATCAAGGAATATTTAAGACATTATTTTTGTGAGTAAAGGGTAGTTTCTATAACTCTGATCTTCCTTTTCTTACTCTTGACAAAACATGAAAACTTCCCTATTTTATTAAATGAGTTTCCACAGTTTCATGAAAGGGAGGTATTGTACCTCACAGCTCAGACTCATAATTGTACTTATCAATAGCACTCCTTGCTTTTGTCAAGCCATTTTGAAATATTCAATAGAGTATGCAATTAGGTAGTTATCAGATATACAGAAAAATCTTTATTGCATAGTTTATTAAGCATCAACTTACGTGAGTTTGGGTTGGTTGTTAGCTCCTTCTGGGACAATGCATTTAAACCCCCAATTATAGCTCCTTTTCAGTAAGTGCACTTTACAGGATTACCTTGGGGTAACTGAGAAGGGACACTAAGAAAGGGGCTTCAAGGAGGGTGGGAGGAAAAACCTGGCCTGCTGAACCAGGAAGTCTGGAGGGCCTATAGAATGTGGGTATGAGGTAACCTAGGTAACCAATGACCAATAGCAAGAGACCAACAAGGACCAATACGAAAGGGCAATACTGCCTGGCGGCACAGAGGCCAATGAAAGCCTTGCAGCCAATTTCAAACAGAGAGTGTTTATACCCCTGCAGGCCTTTGTGACTCTGTCTCTCTCTGCCTTCTCCTTCATGAGGGGCCTCCACCTCCATCTCTCTTTGGAAGTGCTCTAAATTTTCTCTGTGTTCTTCCTAAATAAAGTCTCTTTTTGTTACCCTGAAATTTGTGCAGGTGACTTTCGCTCTTCATGCACCTGGCCTGTGCCGCTCCAGTTATATTTTCAGTTTCCACTCACTTTTGATTTCAATTACCGCTGTGCCTCCGTTAGACGTTCTAGCTCAGCTGAGTAATCAAACCAGGTTAATGGGGTTTGGGGAACTGGGTCCCTTGGCCCCCAACACAAATCATGGTGCTTCTGCGTTTAGAAAGTGCGTGATCACCCGTGACCAGTGTGTCCTGGAGGTGGTTTGGGAAGAGAAATGCTAGACTGACTCGCAGTGGTTCTCAACCTTCCTGATGCCGCTGCCCTTTAATACAGTCCCTGTGGGTCGCGACCCACGAGAGCGATGGTGCTCTTCACTTTGAAGTAAGTTCTGAGACTTTGCAACATATTACGTCCAGCACATTTCACACTGACTCATGTTAGATCAGATATTTAATGATCCCAGGCTGGTTGGGGGTCACGTAACTCTGCCAACGCTGGAGTTTTTTCCTGCTTTTGTGTCTAGGTTTTATCTCCACGTGTAAGAATTAGCGATGACGAGGGAGAAGCATAAATGGAAGCGATGTGATGGTGTGGGGTGGACATAGGCAGCAGGCTGGGCTTTTCATGGGGAGTACAGAGAAGGGTAAGGGGCAGTCCTTACACGCCCTGCAGAGCCTCAGGGCTGAGAGCGGGGGCCCTGGGACTCCACTCAGGAATTTACCCTCCAGCCATGAGAGGCAGCAGCAGTGTGATCTTCAACAAATGACATCTTCTCATTTGGTTTCCGGTTCTTTATCTGCAACATACGAAATGGGAGGATATTATACTTACTGCGGGATCAACACGAGGATCAAATCACGTAGCTCAGGAATTTCAAAGTGTGTTTCAACCTATGAGGCTCTGCAGCCATGCTGGCCTCTAGTAAAATTCTTGTACACAGTGAGACTGTGGAATCAATTCATGAGTCCACGAGTGAAGGAAGGAAAGGCCCGTTTCACAAAGGGTTAGGTTCCAGCGTTCTTGGTTAGCAGCATGGGGGCTGGATGTGCAGCAGGGTATTTCCAGGTTTGAGATTCATTGTTGGAGCAGGAAGGAAAACAGGGGAATTTAATTTAGCCAGTCTTAATAAGGGGCTCACCCTGTTCAGGGCACTGTGCTGGACCTGATGGAGAGGGTGAGGTCTGTCAGTCAGGGGAGCTGCACTGGAGCCAGGAACTCCTTCACCGCCTCGGAAAGGAGGTGAAAACAGCACGGAGCACAAGACGATGCTGCTCAAGGACCGAGCAAGGACCTCAGTACCTCGCACTGGCTGTGCTCAGTTTCCCCGGCAAAACTGATGGTGAATTATACAAACTCAGCAAAATGTACATCTGAGCCTTAGAAGAGTTTCTTCTATAACCACTCCCAAATTTCTCAGCACCCAGCGTGTCCCTGTCTGCTTTGCACCATATTTAGTTGTAGACTCCTCTACCCCTAGAGTGCACGCTCTCTGACCCATGATGTATAACATATGGCTGAGAGGGGATCCACGTAGGAGGAATGTGTGGGCACAGGGCAGAGTACACCGGGGACAAGTCACCTAAAGGACAGAGGTGATGATATTTCCTGGGGGGTATTTTGTGCCCTGAGATTGGCATGGGGAGAGTCTCTTTCCTGTCTTAGCTGAGGTCTCTTCCTCTTTCCACACACCATATCATCATACATCTGATAGTCCCATTGTTTTTTAAATAATTTAATTTTTTTGTAAAATATACATAAAATTTTCCATCTTAACCACTTTTAAGTGTACAGGTCAGTGGCAATAAATTCATTCATGTTGCCCAGCCCTACCACCTACCAACACCATGTCTTCATCTTACACGACAGAGACCCTGTACCCACTAAGTGACAACTCGCCTGCCCCCCGCCCCTGGCGACCACTGGCTTTTATAATGGAGGTTAGAAAATACAAAAAGTGAGGCGTGTGAGATGCCCACATGTTAAGTGAATAATGGATGTAACCACCATTCAGGTTGGGGTGAAAAGATACATCCGTCACTCCAGAGGTCCAGAATAACTCTAGTTAATACTCTTTCAGGAGACAGCCACTATTCGGTTCAAACACTACCAATTAATTTTGCCTCTTTGTAGACTTAAAAAAATGAATGGAATCATGTAGTGACCACTATTTCTGATTGTGCCTTTTCCAAGCAATATAATGTCTCTGAGATTTATTTGTGCAGTTCTGTGCATCACCCAATTGGCTCTTTCTTATGAATATAACACAATTTTTTGAATCTAGCCCCCTGTTGATGGATATTGAGTTTTTTCCAATTTTTAGCTGTTCTTATTAAAGCTACTATGAATGTGTGTGTGCAGGTCTTTGTGTGGACAGAAGTCCTCATTTCTTTTGGTATAAACCCAGGAGTGGATGGGCTGTCCACTCAGACTTGCCACACACTAGGGGTATATTCATCTCCTGTAGACAATGTCACACTCCTTCTAATGTGGTTGTATGTTTTACATTTCCTTTAGCAAAGTATGGGAATTCCAGTTACAGCACATTATCAGTAACTACATGGTAGTTTCATTCTTTTTATTTTTTTTTTACATTTTTGGTCACTTTTTATTTTTATTTTTTATTAAGTCATAAACACATAGATCATGTATACATTAATGCCTTTTATGGGGTACAATGTGCTGATTTTATATACAATTTGGAATGCTTACATCGAACTAGTTAATATAGCCTTTACCTCATTTACTTAATTATTGTGTTAAGATATTTATACTCTATACTTAATAGATTTGACATGTCCCCTTGCAATATGAACCATAGGAATGGTCCCACCATTTACCCTCCTTCAGTCAAATCTTCCCCCTTCCCATCCCCCCTTCCTTCTTAATACACATCCGCCTTTCCACTGAGAGTATAGTGTTGGCTCTTTCACACTTTGGGGGGAAGTAATGATTTTCAACACATTTTCATGAACATATTGGCTTTGCTATCACATTTTGGGAAGGATCCATCAAAGACATTTGTCTGGGGTGGAGGGAGGGCAATTGGTGGGATCACACCTATGGTGCATCTTAGAAGGGTTCTGGTGAAACTTATTAAATGTAGAATATCAATGTCTTCATATAGTGATTAAGAAAATGCCATGAAGGCTATGTTTAACAGTTCGACCAAAATATTTCAGATTGTATATGAAGTCAGCACAATGTGCCCCATGATTGCACTAACGTACACAATTATGATATAATAAAATTATAAATAAATAAATGTTAAAAGAAATCCATGTTTAAAAATTAAATGTATTATTTAATTACTGATAAGTGAGGAAAAAGAATCCAGATGGAATACATCACAATGCTAACAGTCTTTGGGCAAAATCTATGTCCCTTCCTGCTCCTCTTCAAAATTTTTTTCCAGATTTCCAAAAATGTCAACATTGATGGCATATGGTTACCAATGAGAAAAAATAAAACAAACTTGAGAAGTGTAAGGAATGCTGAATTTTAAAAACCTTTTGATTTTGAACTAAATTAAGACTTACAGAAAAGCTGTTTAAAAAAAGTGTACATTTCCTTTATAGATCTCATCCTGTTTGCCCTCATTGGATCATCTTATCAAACAATAAAACAGAGTGGCACCTGTGGCTCAAAGGAGTAAGGCACAGGTCCCATATGCCGGAGGTGGCGGGTTCAAACCCAGCCCTGGCCAAAAACTGCAAAAACAATAAAACAATAGTTAAGAACAAGACATCAACTTTGGCACAATACGAAGACCTTATTGGAATTTCAGCAATTTCCCACTATTATCTTGTATTTATTTTTATTATTTTATTTTATTTATTTATTTAATTTTTTTTTTTTTTTTGAGACAAAGTCTCATTTTATCTCCTTCGGTAGAGTGCTATCATGTCACAGCTCACAGGAACCTCAAACTCCTGGACTCAATCAATTCTCCTGCCTCACCCTCCTGAGTAGCTGGGAATACAGGCGCCCCCTACAATGCCGGGCTATTTTTAGAGATGAGATCTGGCTCTGGCTCAGGCTGGTCTCGAACTTGGGAGCTCAGGCGATCCATCCACCTCTGCCTCCCAGAGTGCTGGGACGGGTGTGAGCCACTGTGCTTGGCTTTGTATTTTTTTTTTAAGGAAAAATAGGACTGCAGGGAGAGAAACTTGTTTTTTCATTTTTATTTTTTTTCTCCATTTGACAGTCACACTGTCTGAATGATTCTTCTGTATCTATTCTCTGTATGCATCGACTTTCTATATTTTCTATTTTTTTTATCCTTTCCTGCTTCCATGTGTGAGAGGTCTTTAGCCCAGTGACATAACTCAAGAATCAATACTTTACTTTTTTATCCATCCTATAGATTCTCGGCTTCTTTATTTTATCCTATTATATGTTTTTTATACTTCATGGGTTCATTCTTAGTTTTTCTTATTATTTTCATTCTCATTTAATATTTTTAATAGCTTCTCATCTTAAACTTTTAGTATGTTTATTACATTTATTTGAAATTCTTGGTCCAGCTATTCTAATAACCCTGCTTCTAATGATGTCTCATCAATTTTGTTGATTTATTTAATATGCAGTTGTGGTACAAGGATACCTGTTATTTTGGCACGCGTGCTCAGATTTCTTTGGGCTTCCACATGCTTTGTGTTAGGGTGGTGTCAAAAGGCAGATGCTAATTAATGGCAGCAGGATGTACTCAAAGAGAGTAGAGAAAATGAGTGCTAATGTGGACAGCCCAGCTGAGTTGCTAGAAAACCCACAAATCTGCTTAACTTTGGGGCTTTCATAGCGGTACCTTTCCATTTACACCACCTGAACCAACCAATGGACTGTACCCTGTATTGACCAATTAGAATTCCGCAGGTGTCAACCAATCAGAACTAAGCAACTTTGAGTTCTTCTTTTCTGTAAGAACTGAGTAGGCACCTGGGCCGGAACTTAATAAAAGGCAAACCCTGCTTTTGTTCTCTGGAGCAGGACCTTCATTTTATACCGCAGGCTGCATCTCCCCATTTTATGGAATGTTTGCCAGAATAACGTCTCTTTCTCTAAATTCCTTTTCAGAGAACTTTTGTTCACACCGGTTTTGTCAAAAGACAAAAATTGCAAGAAGTTTAATTTTAAAAATCTAATTGGGGGGACCAGAAGCAGTTTAAAAGCCGCGCGAATGCATTTCTACTCCGCAGCGCTGAGTCGGTTTTTCCCAGCCCGGAGGAGTGTTCATACCGAGATCCACCTCCGTGAGGATTTAGGTCTGGCAGTACTGGGCTATTGCCAGTGAGAACGTCTGCAAGATTGGGAGAGTCACCAATGCTTGTAACACAAACTTCAGAGGAGCCTGATGGGATCCTGACAGTGAAGATGGAAGGGGAAGAAGAGGCCTGTGGTGCAGTCTCTAGCCTCCACTGGAGCAGCTCCCGTGACCCAGAGACTTGTCTTCAGCAGTTCAGGCAGTTTGGCTACCAGGATTCACCTGGGCCCCGAGAGGCTCTGTGCCGCCTCCGGGAACTGTCATCTCTGGCTGAGGCCTGAGGTGCACACCGAAGAGCAGATCCTAGAGCTGCTGGTGCTGGAGCAGTTCCTGGTCATGCTTTCAGAAGAACTGCAGGCCTGGGTGCGGAAGCCTTGTCCAAAGAGTGGAGAGGAAGCTGTGACTCTGCTGGAGGATGTGGAGAGAGATCTTGATGGGCCTGAACAGGTCTTGTGTTTTGAACGAAGAGAGGACATGATTGCAGAGACTCTAGCAGCTTGGGAAGCGACTGAGGGGTTTCCAAGTAGCCAGCTTGAGCCTGCCAAGAAGCAGCTCCAGTGGGCATCGGAGGAACTGTGCTCCTTAAGACGAACCGATGAAGACCCCAAAAACATAAATGTGAAGTCAGCTTTGAGGCAAAAGACCTCTTCAGGCATAGAATTGTATTATGATTCTAACACCCTTCGTGTGAACGCTTCCCAGGGCTCTACTTACAGAGGAGCCTGCGAGCAAGGCGGCAGGTTTGAAAGAAAGACAGAGAAACCCCTCTCGGAAAAAACAACACAAGGGTGATGAATGTGGAAAAATATTTAGTCAGAAATCAGCCCTTATTTTACATCGGAGCATCCACAGTGGAGAGAAGCCGTACGCCTGTGACGAGGGTGCAAAGGCCTTCAGCCGGAGCGCAATTCTGATTCAGCATCGAAGAATCCACACTGGGGAAAAACCCTACACGTGTCATGAACATGGCAAAGCCTTTAGTCAGAGTTCGAATCTTTTTCGACATAGGAAAAGACATATTAGCGAAAAAGTCCCATCAGTGTTATGAGGGAACCAAAGCATTTACACAGCTTTCTTCGCACGAGAGAAGCGAGAAGCCCAAAACACGTCTTTAATGTAAATCCGTGGTTTCAGTGGTCACTAGTCTCCCTTCTAGGGTCATAAAAGCCACAGGAGAGAATGTAGAATATCTCATGTCAGCGTTATTTGCTGTTCTGCCTCTCCATGCGATATCATTCATGTGTTTGAGATTCCAGAGCTTAATTCAGATTTCTATCCCCAAGCAGCCCTTGCAAAGACATTCTCAGACATGTACTACTATTTCCAACATTAATACAAATGAGAAACTAGTGTATTTCCTTTTAGGCAAGTATTTTTTTTTCCCTGTTGAGAAGGAGTGTGTGAGTTACTCAGTGCAAAAATAAGTATTTTTCATTTTATAACTTGAGCACTACAATTCTAATGGCCAAAGACTAAGGTATTTAAAAACATGCCTGGTCAGGTGTGGTGGTTCATGCCTGTAATCCTAGTACTCTGGGAGCCTGAAGCAGGAGGATAGCTTGAGGTCAGGAATTCAAGAGCAGGTCTCACTAAAGAGACCTATGATTCAAGTTAAATTCATAAAACAATAACAGTGTCATTTTGGAGTATTTACTATCCCTGGAAATAAATCAATCTAAGGGGGGTGCTAATATTATGCTATTCAGATGGTCGAATTCAGGGTCTCTATAGTGAGACCTTGTCTCTACTAAAAATAGAAAAATTAGCCAGACGCAGTGGCTCATACCTATAGTCCCAGCAACTTGGGAGGCTGAGGCAGGAGGATCGCTGGAGCCCAAGAGTTTGAGGTTGCTGTTATCCTCATTCTAGCCAGGGCATAAAATAATGTTATATTTTCTACTATTACCAGATTCAAAATATGAGGATAGGATTGAGGATGCACACAAGGTTATGCACCTCAAGACGTAGGCTAAAATATCCAGGGTAATTGTTAGGAGGTAGGTAAATAAAAGGACTGAATCTCTTATGAAAGCTCACAAGAGCCTACATACTATTGATAATACTAAGTAATTTCCCATGTTGGAAAAAATAATATTTACAATGTAACTTGGAAATAATGGAAACAGATGACTTTTTACACATCTTCGAGGAGTTGCCTAAACATAAGGAATGTTTTTATAATAAGCAAGGCTGTTCTAAGGGTCCTTATATAAGGTTAATGATCGTTTTAATATAAACAAAAAAGGGAGATGAAAAACAAAATTGTCCAAACAAGACTGATGTAACACAAATGTTGGCAAGGGTAGAGTGTAATGGAGTCATGTGCCACAGCTTACGTGGAAAAGGGAGCCCTTACCAGCTGATAACCGTCCTAAAATGTTCTCTTTTCTGGCATAAGTCAGCTGTGATCTCTTTCAGGCATCACTGAGGCAGCATTTGCAGGGTCTTCTGCTTTCTCAGATGAATTTTTAGATGTGCTGTCATGAAATGAGATTTTCATTTTGATGCGCATTTGATTTTCATTTTCATTTTGAAACTTTAAGTTTCAATTTGATTACCTGACAAGTGAAATTACTCAAGTTCAGTTTGAGGAATCCACTGCAGTCACTTATAAACAATTGTTGAAGCTAAATTAAAGCTCATACATTTTAAGACATTTTTATCATATCTTACTTGGCTTTCATCTATGGGATATAAATAGCTAGAAGTTACACTTGTATTTAATTCATTCACATTCCCTGCTTAAAAATAAAATTGCTGTTCTGATGTGGTATTAAAATTATTCTAAACATACAAACAACATAACGTTATCTTTTCCAGCGATTCTTTTTTTTTTTGAGACAGAGCCTCAAGCTGTCACTCTGGATAGAGTGCTGTGGCATCACAGCTCACAGCTACCTCCAATTCCTGGGCTCGAGCGAGTCTCCTGCCTCCACCTCCCAAGTAGCTGGGACCACAGGCGCCCGCCACAACGCCCGGCCATTTTTTGGTTGCAGCCGTCATTGTTGTTTGGCGAGCCTGGGCTGGATTCGAACCCACCAACTCAGGTGTACATGGCTGGCGCCTTAGCCCGTTGAGCCACAGGCCCCGAGCCTCCA
>CAUYRH010019642.1:0-11120 GCA_963574655.1 Perodicticus potto
ATACACTACTGGGACCTGATCAAACTAAAAAGCTTCTGTACAGCCAAGAACATAGTAAGTATAGCAAGCAGACAGCCCTCAGAATGGGAGAAAATATTTGCAGGTTATGCCTCCGACAAAGGTTTAATAACCAGAATCCACAGAGAACTCAAATGTGTTAGCAAGAAGAGAACAAGTGATCCCATCTCAGGGTGGGCAAAGGACTTGAAGAGAAACTTTTCTAAAGAAGACAGGCGCATGGCCTACAAGGACAAGGGCATGGCTGAGACACCCCTGTCTCCACAGGCCCTGGGACAGTTCTTATCACAGGCACTGATTTCCCAATGCTACATTTCTACAAACACATGAAAAAATGCTCACCATCCTTAATCATCAGAGAAATGCAAATCAAAACTACTTTGAGATATCACCTAACTCCAGTCAGATTAGCCCACATAACAAATTCTCAAAACCAGAGATGCTGGCATGGATGCAGAGGAAAGGGAACACTTCTACACTGCTGGTGGGAATGCAAACTAATACATTCCTTCTGGAAGGATGTTTGGAGAATACTTAGAGATTTTAAAATAGACCTGCCATTTGATCCTATAATTCCCTTACTAGGTATATACCCAGAAGACCAAAAATCACATTATAACAAAGATATCTGTACCAGAATGTTTCTTGCAGTCCAATTCATAATTGCTAAGTCATGAAAGAAGCCCAAATGCCCATCGACCCACGAAAGGATTAATAAATTGTGGTACAAATATACCATGGAATATTATGCAGCCTTAAAGAAAGATGGAGACTTTACCTCTTTCATGTTTACATGAAGCTGGAACATATTCTTCTTAGCAAAGTATCTCAAGAATGGAAGAAAAAGTATCCAATGTACTCAGCCCTACTATGAAGCTAATTTATAGCTTTCATGTGAAGGCCATCACCCAACAATATAACAACATTATGGGGAAAGGGGCACGGGGGGGGATGGGTGGAGGGAGGGCAATTAGTGGGGCCATACCTACGGTGCATCTTAAAAGGGTACAGGTGAAACTTACTAAATGCAGAATACAAATGTTTTCATACAATAACTAAGAAAACGCCATGAAGGCTATGTTGAACAGTTGGATGAAAATATTTCAGATTGTATAGGAAGCCAGCACATTGTACCCCATGATTGCATTAATGTACATAACCATGATTTAATAAAAAAAAAAAAAAACACTCTGAGAATTAAGCCACGGCTAAGGACAAGGGCATGGCTGAGACACCCCTATCTCCACAGGCCCTGGGACAGTTCTTATCACAGGCACTGATTTCCCAATGCTACATTTCTTAGGCACAGGCACTCATGATGACACAAAGAAAAATCACCAAACTCAGCCCTAAGGATGTCCTGGCAGCTGCACTAGCTCAATACATGCTTGTGGGTGGCTCAGATACAGGCTCAGAGGGCCTTTCTGTTCTCCGCCACACCTCAAAAAGACAAACAAATCTGTCTTTACTCATCTGGTAAATGACCATTTGTTAAAAACTCCTGCTGAACACTAAGCTAAGCCATAAGGCCCATGGCGAGGGTACCACCACATCTGAGTGTGGCTCTGTGGGGAGGTGCAGGCCTGGGATCTGGAGTCACACAGTGTCCCCCAGCAAAGCTATTTTGCCTCGCTGGGCTCTTGTTTTCTCATCTATAACAGGAAGTTTAAATTATCCACTTCACTACTATAAAGACTCAGTGAGACAGAAGAAGACTGGCACACTACTGGCACTCCACAATGAGGAATTTCCAAGTTACACAGAATAAATCCTCACCCCACACTCTCCTCCACTGCCCGCTACCTACTATGTGGGTCCCTGCTCCTGCGAACAAAGCCTGCCATGGGCTCCAGCACTTGTCAATCCCTCGGACCTCCCTAGAAACCCTAGGATCTCACTGCCCTCCCACAACCACTCTGAAATTAAACAAAACACAAAACCCACCGTGGTGCTCTCCCCTTCTCTGCCTTTTTCCCAAAGTAACATTAAATGTCTTGTGACCCACATTTGCTGAGCTGATTTATTGCCTCTATTGTCTTTCTTCACTCACTAGCTCCACAAAAGCAAGGACTTGGGACGGTCTGGCTCCTGGCATGTCCCTGAGAGAGGATACCCGGGAAGGGTGAGATCTAGGAAAACAGAGGTGTTCTCAAGGAGACCCCAAGATAAACTTCCAGGGTCCTCTCCATGGTGACCTAGCTCTTAGAAATTAGCAGACTTAATAACTTCCTAGGACCTAGAAATTTCCACTTCTGTGAAATCCTGTAGTTCTGTGGGGACTGGAACAGCTTGTCTTGCTTCATTCAAATTGACCAATGAGAAAGGTACCTGTGGGTTGGAACTTTACAACTGGAGATAAAAAGGGAAAGACCAAGCCAATTGGGCAGCATGAGCATTTCAAATTCTTCTATGCCATTAGCTCCACCGGCTAAAGAAAAGCCTTTTTCCTCTTAAACACGGTGTTTGGGTGTTCTTTCTCTCCATTGGGCCACATCTTCCTGCAATATCCCTGGTGTCTACACAGCACCAGGCACATAGTAGGTGTAGCCATTTAATAAGAATGTGGTGAGTAAATTAACAGTGTTTAGTCATAGACATTATTTCTAATTATGTAATTAGAAAGGAGGATTACTACTAGGAGTAAATCTAATTAAAAGTATTTATGACCTCTGAACAAAAACTACAAAACCCTATTGAGAGAAAGACAGCTCTGGATGGTGAGGAGATGCATTGTTTCATGTAGTGGAGGCTTCAACACCCACAAGACATGAATCTTCCAAACTCATCCACAGATTCCATGTAATTTCAATAAAATCTACACAGCTTCCTTGTGAAATTTCACAAGCAGATTCTAAAATCTTAATGGAAAAGAAATAGTAATATTAAAGGCATTCTTGAAGAAAAACAATGTTTGTTCTCAATATCAAGACTTAGCAATCTTGGTAAGAGGCACAGTAATAGTACAAAGTGATGGAGACAGTGAGACAGAACGGAGAGCCTGGACACAGACCTGTGCCCCTGTGGGCAGTGGGGAAAAGGCAGTGTCTTCAGACAGTGCTGAGCCGGTGGGATCCAAGGAGGACATTAAACTAACCCCAGCCACATAGCATGCGCATAGATTTGGGTGGACCGTACACCTACACATAGGAGGCAAAAAGAAAAGCCTCCTTGGAGAGAACAAAGACATTGATGACCTGGAGGTATTTTATTAGCAGGGTATATAAAGTACTCACACTACATTCACATTAGATATTTCTGTTCATCAAAATACACCATTAATAGAAATAAAGCAAGAATTACAGTGGTAAAAAGACCTTGTATTCAGAATATATAAATTCAGGAAGCCCAAAAGAAAAAGAGGCAAGAGATTTGAATAGGATTTGACAAAAGAAGATATTCAAATGGTCAGGAAAAGGTGCCCAACCCCAGAACTCATCAGAGAAATGCAAATTAATGCACAGGGAACCAGGACTCTACCCAGAAAGAAGAGCAGGAGTTACTAGAGTGTGCAGCTACTCAAGTGCACACTTGGCACAGCCACTGTGGACAAGAGCCTGGCACCAGCTACTAGAGGTGAAGACATGTTCTTCTATACATCCAGAACTTCCACTCCTAAAGACACAGCCAACAGAAAAATATCCAGAAGGCAGGCACGAGAATGTTCAGAGCAGCATTATTTGCAAATGCCAAAAACTAAAACAACCAGTAGTAGAATGAACGAGTCAACTATGGCAAACTGAATTCAGTCCCTAGCTCTGTCTGGAAGCACCTGGACCTCTGATCCTCCCTGATTGCTGCCCTGTGCTCCCTCAATTCCTTCACCTGCACTAGGAATGGAGGAACCCAGGCCCGCGCTTGTTCTCCAACCTGCTTCCATGACACCATCCACTGCTAGGGCTGCACACACTTTCTATACAATGCAGATTCACAACCTCAGTGAAATCCAAGACTCACTCCTGACACTCCCCCCTTGTCCTTTCCAGCCACACCAGCCTGCAGTCCCTCCTACAATCCTGCTTTGCCCACAGCTGCTTCGGTCCCTTCCCCTGCCACCTGGGCCTGCGATGCGCTGCTCCAATGTCTCTGCACAGCTTGTCCTTCACTTCATGCAGGTCTCCACTCAAATACCCAAAGCGGCAACACTGCCCAACAATCTCTAGCCTGCTCCCCTCGCCACCCTGTTTACTTATATTACCATATTATGCACACCATTACAGTGTTCAATGTCAAGTCCCCCCTGAATATAAGTTCCATGGGAAGAGAACTGTCCTCCTCACTTCTCAGCCTGTAGCTCCTAGAATAGTGAGGAGCTCAGAGACAATTGGAATAGACAGCGTTGGCCCAGTCCTCAAGGATTAACCCTTGCAGGTGTGCTCCAAGCTGAATGCACTATCCCACAGCCCCACCCAGCACCAGGGCAAGCTAAGCAACCCCAGTTCAGCAATGGTGTCTGCAAGAGGGGACACAGAGTTCTATCCGTGTATTTTGTAAAAGCAAAGAAACAAATATTGTTTTACTTAGTCCCTATTCTCTCACCTACTTAGGGATTTCTCAATGAAAAGCGCAAGCAGCAGACAGAATGCACAATCTGGACTCCATTTGTAACAGTCACCATGGGTACAAAAAGAGGACCAGTCAGACTTGAAGATGGGAATCTGGAAAGGCTCCCTATAGAGTGGTTCATGTTGGATTTTGAAAGTCTGAGAACATAAAGTATCCACCCACTTAGATGATTATGAGATGGACTAGTAAGACTATAGAGTAGGTATTTTATATTTCTGAATTTTTCTTTCCAAAATTTGAAAAGATTATTATTCTCTCAACCTTTACAGTAAAGTTAAAACTCCCTTATAATGGAATGTAACATCTTGGCTTCTTTCATTAGCTCATCTGTTTCTGAATTACACTCTAGCAACAGATTCCTCACTTCCCTCTTTCCAAAATCACTTTTCAACATGGTGCTGTAGACAACAGATCACACACAGAGGAAAAGTGGAAAAGGTGTTACTTGGCCCAACAGAAATTTGCTCCTTTTCTAAAATATACTTGTATGGCAGATGGGTCAGCACCAATATACATGCAGAGCCTGAGTTACCACCAGATTAGTCCCACTTCAACACATGACAAAATACATTAAAATAAGCAGATGTCAGTAACCATAGCAGAAATACCACTGGCAAACACAGAATTCTCAGAACGGTATGCCATCTATTAAAATGGAGGCAACACATAATTTTTACATTTCAAATTAAATGTAGGTTTAATTTATGAATTCAACATGGCACAGGAGAAAGCACACATGCTCAGGCAGAGGGTGTATAGTCGGGGGCCAGGATGTGAGTGCCAAATGGGGTACTGCTTAGCTGACTGGTCTTGGCAAGTGAAGTACTTACGTCCTCTGAGCCTCAGTTTCCCTGTCAATGAAACAGAAAGGACACCCCTCTCAAAGAGCTTTACAGAGCAGGTTAGATAATACCTGAGAACCACATGCCAAACAGAGCTGGCATTTGATAAGCAGTAGCTATCAGAAGTTTTACCTGCTACTGTGTTTCCTTTGCCACGCTATCAGGCCTACAGCCTGAAAGAACACAGCCTTTGTAGCTGAAGTAATTTTCTCTTCAAGAATTACCTTTTGCTTTGATTTTTTGTAAGGTATAGCTTACAAAAAGTATATTTGTGTTTATTGTAAGGACACAAAGTGGCCAAAACAGCACATGCTTGCCAAGCTCATTATTTTAAATACACTTGTACACGACATACTGTCACCTGTAATAAATTATTCAGATACTTGGTACATAAAAATGCATGCGAATCCTGTCCCTTGCAAATTAGGTCAGGGCTTCCCAAGAGGCACCCAGATAAAAATGCTGATCCTGCTAAGGGGCAGGGAGTCTGAGGTGCCAGCCTCACATCTCCTACAGCCCCATGAAGGCTCCTCCGCCTAGACAAGCCCCAAGCACCCCTTGCCACCTCCTTTCTCTCAGGCTTGCTCACTCCTCTCCCTTCTGATGCCACCCACACCACCTTTGGGGCTCCATGGTCCTCCTCCCATATGGGTTTTCTAGCCCCACAATGCTAGTGAATCCACTTCTTTCAAAGAATCCCAGACGCCTGAATGCTGCCTCAAACACCTTTGCCCAACCCTTAGCCTTCTAGTCTTTCTTCTCTCTCCTTTCCCAGACACTCAAACAATGCCGTGGCCCCACTGTCCCCTTGTTCTCTGACACTAGCCATGTTCTTGGTATACAGTAAGTGCTCACTAAATGCTTAGTGAGTAAATGAATGAATCCACGAGTGAGTGAGTGAAAGAATGTGCATGTCTCCCCCAGATGCCCTCTACCATATCCTGCCTGGGTAAGCCAAGCCAGGGGCTCTGAAATAATCCTGGCTCTCCGATTTACTAATTCTGAGACCCCAGAAAACATCTTCCTAATGCCACAGCCCACAATGACAGAGGGGGCAACGGCTGCATGGCTGGGTCACATGTATAGTGGGCCCCTGGGGCTCCATACACAGAGTTGTGGGTGCTGTCCAGAGGCACACAATGTTCCCCCTATGAACCTGTACATAATGCTGTCTTCTCAGAATGAAACTAGGGAAAGCCGCACACCTAGGATGTACCCAATCAGAAGTCATGGAAATTAAATTAAGAACCTAACTGAAAACCTATGAACAAAGAGCTTTGGACTACTCTCATCAAAGTGACCTCACTGTAATCCCGGGAGGGTAAGACCAAAGCTGGTCCACTCACGTGCTGAGCACTGAGGGAATGCCGACCTGCCTCCAGTTTCAAGCCATGGCAGAGCACTTGTCAGTGAGCAGGACTCAGTCTGTGCCCTCTGGGGCACCAAGAGCTATATTGTGATGACAGGCACCCCGCAGGGAGGCCATGTGAATGGCGGGTGTTGAGGACTGTGCAGGAGGGGCCAACCTCAGAATCAGGTACTGTGCTGAGGAGCAGGAATGGTGCCCCAGGCATAGCCAGATTCATCTGCCTCTAACTCTTAAATCCTCCCTCTTTGCTCAGATTCTCATACTTCCGGGGCAACCTCCTGACAGGTAGTTTGATTTCCAGAGACTAGATAGGAGGAACCCTGTCTGGATGGGACAAGAGCACACCAGTCCTAGCAAAGATAGGCTTGAGACCAAGTAAGCAATTAGCCCCTGCCCCATGAGCCTTGGTCTCTGTGAGTGAAGCCTTTCATCATCCCATCACTTACTGTCAGGCACTAACAGGAGGAGGAAGCCAACCATGCACCCAGCACGGTCTCTTTGCAGACTGTCTTGCCATTCTGCCTTCCCCTGGAAAAAAATTCACAGCCACCTATTATACCCTTTCTACCTAAAACTATTTCTACTTAGCCCTTAAATTTGGACAAAAAGGCAACTGACTGTCCTTAGTATGGGTAGGTTGCCACACACTGGCTGACTCCTCTGAAGATATCCAGCCTACAGACTGAGGGAGCAATGATTCTTAACACCTTTCTCTGAATTGAAGCCCTTTCTAAATTCTGATAAAAGCTATGGGACCGGAGGAGGGGTGGAGCAAGATGGCTGACTGGAAGCAGCTTCCGAAAAGGGCTCCTGTCCAAAAGGGAAGATAACCTCCAGAAACTGCACAATTAAGCTGAATACTGGGAGCCCAGCCGAGAGAGAGAAGTGATTTCTGCAGGTCACCTCTGCTGAGACAGGCTGCGACTCCAAGAAAGCAAGCGTCAGGTACAAAATTCATCTGAAAGGAAAAGTGTCCATCCCCTCCCCCAAGAAAGCTCTGTGTTTCCTGCTTTTCTGTTTCCTTTCTTTTTTTTCTCCTCTTTTGATCCTGTGGGTTTTCTACAGACAAGCAGTGAACTGTGGACCTCTTGTCTCACCCCACGGAAGAGTGCTGTGGGAAGCGGGTTGTGCTTCCCCTGAGCACCCTGGTGTGACTCTGAAAACTCTATTGCTAGGTAGAAAAACTGAACTAAAGTTTTCCCCACCATTCTGAACTTATAGTACCTCCTTCCCCCCTTACCTGACGAACCAGAAGCCTAAACCCAGCTGAGACTGAGGGAGGAGGTCCTTGAGCAGCGCTCCCACTCCTGCCTGCCAGAACAAGCAACCCACGGGGAAAAGACTCCTGGGGGGCCGCGGTGAGCCTCCCTCCCTCCGGCCAGGGAAGCTGCAGGTAAGTGCCTGGCCCTGCACTCCGTGCTTGCCGGGCTTCCGCAGGCCCACCATCTGCTAGAGACTCTGACGGCGACCGCCAGGCCTCCGCAGATCTTCCCCCAGCCAGGAACTCCCCCAGTGACAGCACAGGCCTCTGCCTGGCACCCGCAGGCCCACCCCTGGCCAGTAAATCTGCTGGTGACCATGCAGCCCTGCGCCTTGCGCCTGCATGGCTTCCGCAGGCCCGCCTTCTGCCAGGAACTCCACCTGCAACCGTCAGGCCTCTGCAGGCTCGCCCCTGGCCAGGAACTCCCCTGGCAATGGCCTGGCTCTGCGCCCTGTGCTTGCCAGGCTTCCGCAGGCCGGCTGTCTGCTAGAGACTCTGCCAGTGATCGCCAGACCTCTGCAGATCCGCCTGGCAACTGTGTGGGCCTCTGCCTGGCACCCGCAGGGCCCCCGCAGGCCTGGCCCTGGTCAGTAAATCCCCTGGAGACCATGCGGCCCTGTGTCCCAAGCCTGCAAGGCTTCTGCAGGTCCACCTTCTGCCAGGAACTCTGCCTGCAACTGCCAAGCCTCTGCAGGCCCAACCTTGGCCACGAACTCCCCAGGAAACTGCCTGGCCCTATGCCGGTGCTTGCCGGGCTTCTGCAGGTCCACCGTCTGCTAGAGACTCTGGTGGTGACCGCCAGGCCTCTGCAGGTCCGCCCCTGGCCAGGAACTCCCCCGGCAACCATGCAGGCCTCTGCCTGGCACCCGCAGGGCCCCCACAGGCCCAACCCTGGCCAGTAAATCCCCTGGCAACCATGCCACCCTGCGTCCGAGCCTACAGGGCTTCCGCAGGTCCACCTTCTGCCAGTAACTCCACCTGCAACCGCCATGCCTCTGCAGGCTCACCCCGGGCAAGGAACTCCCCCCGCGACCACGTGGCCCTGTGCCCCATGCTTGCCGGGCTTCCGCAGGCCCGCCGTCTGCTAGAGACTCTACCAGCAACCGCCAGGCCTCTGCAGGTCCACCCCCAGCCAGGAACTCCCCTACCAATTGCACGGGCCTCCGCCTGGCACCCACAGGGCCCCCGCAGACCCACCCCTGGCCAGTAAATCCCCTGGCGGCCCACACCCCAAGCCTGCAGGGCTTCCACAGGCCATCCTTTAGCCAGGGACTCTTCCGGCAACTGCCAGGCCTCTGCAGGCCTGTCCCCAGGTAGGAACGCCCCTGGCGACCGCCTGGCCCTGCATCCTGCACTTGCCAGGCTTCTGTAGGTCTGCCTTCTGCCTGGGACTCCGCCTGCGACCGCCAGGCCCCCGACCACGAACACTCCTGGCGACTGCGCAGGCCTCCACCTGGTACCCACGGGGCCTCTGCAGGCCAGCCTTCTGCCAGGGACTCCGCCAGCGACTGCCAGTCTTCTCTGCAGGTCCACCACCGGCCAAAAACTTCCCGGACAACCACGCGGCCCTGCGCCCAGCACTTGAAGGGCATCCGCAGTTCCGCCTTCTACGAGGGACTCCACCAGCAACTTCCAGGCCACTGCAAGCCCGCCCCGGCCAGGGATTCCTCTGGTGATTGTGCGGCCCTGTGTCTGGCACCCGCAGGGCCACCGCAGGCCTGCCCCTGACAAGGAACTCCCCTGGCAACCACGCGGACCTGTGCCCCACACTTGCCGGGCCCCACAGTCCTACCTTCTGCCAGGAACCCCACCGGTGACCGCCAGGCCCCCGCAAGCCCACCCCTGGCCAGGAACTCCCCCAACAACCATGTGCCCCCATGCTCCAAGCCTACAGGGCCTCCGCAAGCCAGCCCTCTGCCAACAACTCTGCTGGTGACTGCCAGGTCTCTGTAGGCCTGCCCTAAGCCAGGAACTCCCCAGGTGATGACACGGCCCGTGCCTGGCACGCCCAGAACTGTGTGCACCATCCCCTGCCCTGCTTCTGGATCCAGGGGTGCCACACTCTGGGGCTGCTCCTGCAGCCAGAACTCCCTGGCTGGGGCAGTCTCAGAAGATCTACATAGAGTCACTCACTACAAAGTTCCAGCAACAATAGAGTGGTCACACCAGGGTCTAATCTTTGAGAGACACCTTCCCAACTCTGAGGATGGACAGACACAATGATGAAAAACAATCATGGGGCGGAATCAACGGACAAACTCTGGCAATATGAATAATCAGAGTAGACCAACTCCTCCAAGGAACAACAAGGCAGATACAGCAAAAGAGCTCCTGCATAGGCAAATGACTGAGATGTCTGAAATCGAATAGAGAATCTGGA
Organism: Perodicticus potto; assembly: GCA_963574655.1. Taxonomy (NCBI): domain Eukaryota; kingdom Metazoa; phylum Chordata; class Mammalia; order Primates; family Lorisidae; genus Perodicticus; species Perodicticus potto. The sequence goes on from CAUYRH010019642.1 coordinate 10,434, forward strand.
TTGAAAATAAGATCAGCAGAATGGAGGAAAAGATGGAGTGAGAATTTCAAGCATTAATTCAAAAAATGACCCAAAAGATGTCTCAAGAATTTAACGAATTCAAAGACAAAATGACCGAAGATTTTGACACATTGAGACAAGAAGTTGCAGCCCTTAAAGATCTGAGAAATTCAGTAGAATCCCTCAGTAACAGAATGGAGCAAGCAGAAGAAAGGATTTCTGACATAGAAGACAAAGCTTTCGAACGCTGTCAAACCTCCAAAGAGCAAGAGAAATGGAAGGCAAAAACAGATCACTCTCTCAGAGAGCTCTGGGATAACTCAAAGAAAACCAATATTCTCCTCATCCCTCATTTCAGGGATCGCCGAAAGCGATGAAGCGGCTTCACAAGACACAGAGTCTCTTATTCATGAGATTATGAAAGAGAATTTTCCAGACATGCCAAGAGATTCTGAAATTCAGATAGCAGACAGTTTCAGAACGCCAGCATGACTCAACCCGAGTAAGACATTCCCCAGGCACATCATAATTAAGTTCACTAAAGTAAATATGAAGGAGAAAATTGTGAAAGCACCCAGACGCAAGAAATCAATAACCTAGAAGGGGAAGAATATTAGAATAACCGCAGATCTCTCTGATCAAACCTTTCAAGCGAGAAGAGAATGGTCATCGAGTTTTAATCTCCTA
>CAUYRH010019643.1:0-32334 GCA_963574655.1 Perodicticus potto
GGTGCCTATAGTCCCAGCTACTTGGGAGGCAGAGGCAGGAGACTCGCTTGAGCCCAGGAATTGCAGGTTGCTGTGAGCTGTGATGCCACAGCACTCTATCCAGGGTGACAGCTTGAGGCTCTGTCTCAAAAAAAAAAAAAAGAAAGAAAGAAATGTTGAAAGTAAAATACTTAAACGGAGAGGGGATGAGAAGAACATTCCATGCTAGTGCCTTCAATAAAAGGTAGCATAGAGATAATAATAATCAAAAACATATTTAGGCAAAAGAGTATAATTAAATTATGATGAAAGAAATAATTTAACAGAAGGTATTTCAGAACTATCTGGTGACATAGGTTCAAAAAATACATACCAAAGAATGACAGAATTATAAGGAGAGGTTGATAAATCCCTAATCACCAAGGGAGATTTTAATATAACTGATAAGTCTACCCTATCATAACCAATCATTCTAATGCCAGAAAAAAACTAAGGATACAAAAACTTGAACTTCCTAAAATTTGGTATTTTGAAATATATCAACCATATTCCTGAAGGTTAAATAGGCCAGTTCTACCAAACACTCGAGGAACACATAATCCCCATCTTATGCCAACTCCTTCTGAGAATACAGTGTACAAGAATGCAGTAAATTCTTTCTTTTTTTAATTTTAGAGACAGAGTCTCACTTTATTGCCCTCAGTAGAGTGCCATGGCATAACAGCTCATAGCAACCTCCAACTCCTGGGCTTAGGTGGTTCTCTTGCCTCAGCCTCCAGAGTAGCTGGGACTATAGGCACCCGCCACAACACATGGCTATTTTTTGTTGCAGTTTGGCTGGGGTGTGGTTCGAACCTGCCACTCTTGGTATGTGGGGCCAGTGCCCTACCCACTGAGCCACAGACGCTGCCCAGTAAATTCTTTTTATAAGTCTAATAAGTATAACACCAAAAAGAGACAAGGACAGGTTAAGAAAGGAAAAATGCAGCAGCCAGTCTTATTTAAGAACTTAGATGCAAAAATTCTTAATAAAATATTAGCCAAACTCAATAATAATGCGTAAAATACATCCCAACCAAGTTGAGTTTCTTTCAATACTGCAAGATGGACTAAATGTTAGAATTATATTATATTAACAGTTTAAAGAAAAAGAATCATATTATCATGTCAACAGATGAAAGGACTTGATAAAATTCAATACTCATTAATAATCAAACTAGAAAGCAGATAGGAGCTTACTTAAACTAAACTGATCAATGTAAATATCAGATCTGTAGAAACAGGTGCATATCTTATTATAAGTCCCTAAAAGCACACTCTTTAGAAACAGGAATAACACAAGGATACCTATAAACACTGGCTTTATTTCTCAAAGTAGGTATTGGAAGTCCCAGCCAGTAAAGTAGGCCACAGGACACGATGACAGCATATGGAATAGGATGGAAAGAAAGAAACAAAGCTGTTATCAATTATAACAAACCAATCACCTACAGAAAACCTAAGAAACTCAAAAGACATTATTAATAAAAAAAATCAAGCAACTTTTGTTGGAATTTAGAGATCAGCAAACAAGAGAATCTATTGTTTTCTTAATATTACAGACAAGTTGAAAAAAATTGAAATTTTTCATTTACAATAGCAACAGCATTAATTTAACACAAAATATATAAAGCATAGCTAATGACAATACTTTATTGAAAAACATAAAAAAGATCTACATAGATGAAAGATAAATCATGCTCTTGAATGAATGGGAAGACTCAGTTTTACAAAGATGTCATTTATCCCAAATTAGTCTATATATTCAATATGGAAAAAAAAAGGCCTGGTTTTCTAAGATAGTTAACAAACTGATACTAAACTTTATATAGTGTAGCCAAAAGAAATCTGAAGAAGTAGAAGATGAGGAAATTTACCCCGTGAGATATAATGATTTATTGTAAAGTTGTCGTAATTAGGAAATTATAGAATTGGTTAATGAATAAATGCTCAGAAACGGAAATTAGAATTAGAAACGCTTAACATATGAAAGAGGTGTTGCAAATCAGAAGAGTAACAATCGACTCCTCAATAAATGGTCCTGGAACAATTATTTATATACAAAGAAAAAATATACAATGCAACCTGTGTAAGTTGACCACCCAAGGAACTACAACAAATTGGTTAATAGACAGAGGTGGTCAATGTAAGACACTGGGCCTACTCTACTGATATGTACATGTGGTGCACGTCCAGTCTATGAAAATTAGGTCAACTTAAGGAGGTGGGCAGCGTAGGGAGGTGGTCAACTATGGAGTTTCTACTGCAACTAGATTCCTCCCTTATATTTTCAAAAGTAAATTTCAGATGGGTTAAAGGTGAATGCTAAGAAACAAAACCATATTGATTTTGGGAGAAAATATAGGAGAATGTTTTTATGAACTTTATAGAAGGGAAAGATTTTTTAAACAAAAAACATAAGCTATAAATTAGAAAAAAATAAGCCCTTTGAAGACTGTTAGTTAAAATTGATGAGCCAACAAAAAAAGTTGTTCAGAAAATGTAAGAGATTTCTACAAATTAATAAGAATGTAAGCATCCCAGTGGAAAGTAGGCAAAGGAAGTGAATGGCCAAATCACAAGAGAGGAAATGACTTGTAAATTTACTATGTGACGAGAATGCTAAGTCTTACAAGAAATTAGGAAATAAAAATTAAAACAAACAAAAAATGAAATACTATTTTATACCCCATTCGATTAGCAAAAAAACAATGTCTATCAAGACCAAACATTAGCAGCAGTGTGGAGTAATAGAAACACTCCTGACAATGGTGTGAGTGTAAATTGTTATGATCTTGGTGGTAGGCAGAATAATGGTCCCCCAAAGATACTCATGTCTTAATCCCCAGATCCTATGAGAGTGTTATGTAAGATGCATTTCAGATAGGAGTAAGGTTGCTACATAAGACAGAGGCGATCCTACATTACTCAGGTGAGCCCATTGTAATCACAAGGTCCTTAAAAGGGAGGCAATAGATAGAATCAGAGGGAGAGATGTAATAACAGAAAAGAGGTTGTAGACAGGTGCCATGTTGCTGTGAAGATGGAGGAACCGGCCACAAGCCAAGAAATGCAGGCGGCCTCTAGAAGCTGGAAAAGGAAGCAGATTCTCTCCTAAACCCTCTAGAAAAGAACCCAGGCCTGCCAACAATTTGATTTTAGCTTAGTGAGACTCATATCAGACTTCTGAACTACAGAAATGTAAGATGATAAATATGTGTAACTTTAGGCCACTAATAATAATTGCAAACATTTCTTATGGCAGCTATAAGAAAACAACCACTTCCCAAAGAAGTTGTGGAACATCTAGAAATTCATCTCCCAGGGACATATCAACTCCTTTAGCACTTACGTCATCCAGGGACCATCAGTGTTACCTGAGAGTTCAGTAGAAATTCATATTCCCAAGCCCTGGCTTCAACCAGGTGAATTGGAATCTCTGTTTTAACAAGAAGTTCAGATGATTTCTAAGTGCATTTAACTCAGAAGCACTACTGTAGGGAATATCCACCACTTATGCCTAAAGAGACAGGTTATAAAACTTGTATCACTATTGGTAACATCGAATAATAATATCAATAATATCATGTCTTTCAGCCATAGAGTATATGAATTAAGTTGTTGCATGTTTATGTAATGGGATACCATACAGCTGTGAGAATAAGTGGAGGGTAGCTTCTTAGAGATGAAACTTCAATGTAACATTGAATGAGAAAAAAATATGTTGCAAAGGATATGTGCAGTATGATACTATTTACATAAAGTTTTAAAGCAACACTATAAAATATTCATTGATACATACAGCTGTAATTAAAGTGTAAAAATGTTTATAAAGACAATAAATACTACTTTAGGATGATGATTGCCTCTGGGGAGAAAAGGAAATGAACGGGATGGGAAATAATTATGGCACAAGGTTAAGTTTTGACAAAGCTGGTTGCTGAGCGCACCAGCCTTCCTTCTATTACTGCCTTCATTTGTCTGATACTTGAAATATTTCATACTTTAAAAGACTGTTTCATTTAGGAATAGAATTTATCAGATTTCTACACCCGGTGTATTCATCAATTTCTAAATCCTTCTGCATTTATTTTTCTATTATTTGATTAAAATTGGAGTCAGCCAAAAATGACTAATCTGGGGTTTTCCCTTTCAGGGCTCCCAGTGTCATACCGAAAAGCCTTACACCAGATTCCTGTCTTAGATTCCAACTACTGTCCCATTTAACATGACCTTTTTCTAGCAGTTGACCAGTACATTCACATGATTAAGTTCTATGATCTAGTATGTTCTGTGCAGATTGGGTATTCCATTACAAATTCCCGGTCCTTTAAGGAAAAGCTCTTAGTGAAAATAAACAGAAAACAAGCAAAATAAATGGTTTAAAATTAAATTGTGGAAAATAAATACTGATGGACACAGCTTTTTAAAAGGAAAAGCTGAAAGATTTCCAACATCTCATACTATGTGGACATGGGACTAAAACCTGTTTGAGACTAATGGTATGAACCACATGTGGAGAAAACAACTCTAATTATTTATTATCACTCAAATAAGTTTAATTTTATCCAGAACCACCTTTTCATTAAATTTAAATATTCTGAAAATCCCAGCCTTCATTCCTTAAGAGTCATGTCTAAATGTCTTTTGTATATGAACATGTTGCCATTAATAAAAGTCCACATCTGTGTTACTCCTTATTTGACTCCGTATGGGTATGCCTGCTATATCCAAAGCCAGATTTAAAGTATAAGTAAGTAGAGTCAGGAAAATTCTTGTTCAAGAAATTCCTAAAAACCAATTGCCCTGAGACATTTAAGTCCTTGAGAGGATTTTGAGGGGAAAAAAATCCATACCATAATAAGCAGATGTTGCCCATATGTTGTACACAGATAAGTTCCTGCAGCTAATGTGATAGTTTTTTCTTGAAGTTTTGCCATTTTTAAATCCAGTTGTCTATACATGTCTTTGAGGTGCATCACGTGTGACAAACAAGCTAAGCCTAAACTTCCCTAGAAAGAGTGCAAAAATTGAGGATTTAAGTTTGCATGGTTAACTTTTTAAAGTATTGATAAAAATAAGGCATAGTTTCCATATGTGAGTTCTCAGGACCGTGACTATGCGCCTCTGCCTTTTTTCGTTGCTGTTGTTCAGTTTCATTTAGGGTCACGTCTTTGGCATTGCGTAGCTCTTAGTGAAACGTCATCCAAAATGTTACTTCTCATCCACTTCTTTACCGGAACTGTTCCCTTCCAAGGGTGTGGTCTGGTTACTGTCAAAGTTCCTCTATTGCCTTGGTGTGTTACTCAGGAAAGTTTTTTATTAAACAATGATGCTGAACATATCAAAAAATATTTCCTTTTGTGAAATCAGTTTATATCATGAGTTAGTGATTTTTTTTAGCGCAACCCTTGGCTATGAGTCTGTGCTATTTCATGTGGAAGTGCCAAGGTTATTGATTGATAAGAATGTCATTTCTGTTGCTCATGGGCTGAGAAAGTCATCATGCCCTTTCTTGGTCCTTCAACAGGTAATGTCATGTTGTTGAGGGTGTTACCTGCTGTGTATGAAAAGCAGCCTCAGCCGATTAACAGACACCTGACGGAGCTCCTGGCCTTGATGTCTCAGCTGGAACAGCCAGAGCAGTACCATCTACTGCGGCTTCTGCATGTGGCAGCAAAGAAAAAGCAGCTGGAGGTAAAAATACATTAGAGATGTACATTCTCTCTTGCGCGAAGTAGGTGTCATGAAGTCGTACAAAGGAGTGGCATCAGGGCCAGAGAATGCATCGTTTTGTGCAGGTGACGTGAGGTGGGGAGTCCTGGAAAACAGTCTTCATGGGCGGCTCCAGGAGAAGAGACCCGGAAGACAGGCCAATGGCTGAGCCTTAACCCAGAAATTTTGCTACAGTGGGTCTGGGGTGGGGCCCCCAATATTATCTTTTCCACAAGTGCGCAAGTGGCAGTGCTGCTGCTCCAGGGAGCACGTGCTAAGGAGCAAGGTCAGCACTCAGGCAGAGGCCCGGGGACCTCTGTGTTCCCTGCCTGCATCCTCGCTTTGGCCCTTAAAACGGTATTTGCTGTTATTTTTGCATAACTGTCTCTTTCCATGCCCAGGTCTCACGTCTACATAGTCACACGTACTCTCTAGCACAGTGCTGGGCGAATCGTCGTGTTCAATAAAAAGTTGTTGAATTGAGACACGAATGAATGAGCAAGAGGCAGAGGGTGAAAACCGTGAAGAACCACGACAATCTGTGCTGGGTTCTCCACATAGGGAAAAGTGGCTCGACAGGGCCCAGATCTAGAGAAGCAAGAGAAAAGAAATGAGCATTGGCCTTGAGTTTGGCAGCAGGGACCCAGAAGGGACCCACAGAGGGCAGTGTCCCTGGGGGGCGATAGGGAGGCAGCCAGTTTTTGTGGATTGTATGTGGGAAACAACTGCGTGAGGGTGGGCTGCACATTCAGGAAGTTTAAAGGCAACAGGAAAAGGAGGGTTCAAAAACAAGAATAAAGAAATTGAAGATGTGAAAGAGAAACACTGGATAGACAGAGTGCCGGGGGGAGTTACGGGATGGATTCCAGAGGACCAAGAGAAGAATCAGTTTCGGAAAAGGACAGAAAGGCTTAGCAAAGGTCCAGTAGCGTCTGGATGAGGAGCGAAGTTGGGGCTCACCGCTGGATCACCTAAAAGGGTGCTCAGGGACGTATCTGCATGTCTGTGAGCCCCGAGATGTGGCTACCTGCGTAAGTGGGACCCCTTCTTCCGTTGTTGCCCTCTGGGCATCCCACGTCCGGGAGACTATCCTTCTCAGATGCAGGGAAGAATTTCCTGGCTAGTGAATCATGGTTGGTCCCTCCAGAGAATCCTCTGGATCCATTTATAGAAAAAGACTGGGTGGTCAATTTTCTAAGCGGCCTTTAAGAGCATCAAGTTTGTACTCTTGGCTGCTGTAATCATGCTGTGATGCAGCCAGCAAAAGGAACAGAATGTAGTAACTTGGATGAGCTCATCTCCTATTATCCCCAAGCACACAACAAGGAGTGACAGAGGCAAGGACAGTCCTCCACTGACGATGTTCAGACCCAGAGGGGCTGCGTTTGTGATCTGATCCCTGGAGGAGAGAGTCATTTTCTGGGACTTCTGCTCAGCAGTGTGGAACATTCCTCTTCACATACCTAATCCTGTGGCACCTAACACAGCACCACTAGGCTGACAGGACTCAGAGGTCACTTCTGGTATTTACTTGAAACAGGAAGCCATTTACAGAACATTGAGAAGACGGCGTGCTGGAGTACAGAGACTTTCTGAAGCAGTCTTTAGAGCAGAACCGTGGTTTTTGGAACGTATTTCTCAGCATGATGGGAATAAGTAGTAAATGAGGGAAGCACTTTGTAGATTTCTAGAGATTAATAGGTAATTAATGCTAACTAAACTAATTAAAAGAGAAAGTTTGGCCTGACAACCAGTAGAAAGAGAAAATGTGTGTGTGTGTGTGTGTGTGTGTGTGTGTATACTCCATCTTTTATTCCATATATAAGAAGTTAAATGTCATTTGCTACCAGCTAAGTTGTGGCACTGTTTTTCTGTGGGAGCTGTATTCATAAGACTTCAGTGACAAAATCTTAAACCTGTGAACAGTCTGCTGTAGGAGGACATGAGGAAGAGACTAATTCTGCTCAGGAAAAACCAGAGACGTCAAGGCTGAGACGTTGCCTTGAGCGACTTACTTTAGAGGATTCTGTCCCGGCTTCCTCCACCTGTGCCCCTGGTTCCGATTCACCCCCTTGCCTGCTAACTGAGTTCAGGCTCCTGGGACCTTGGAGTTCCTTTCCTAGGCACCTCGGCCTGCTTCCAAGCTTGCAGAGGCCTAGTCCCTGTGTCCACTTTCCCGGGGACAAGCTATTCCAACAACTGGCCCATTTTCCTGAGTGGCCTGGATGAGCATGCACGTATGGGCTGGGTGATCACGTGCAGGGCAAATTCAGGGGTAGGAAGGGAAAAGAAGGGGTGGGGAAAGGGCTGAGGGCCAGAGAGCATCCCTCTCCATTCCCTCTACCCTGCTTCTAAGGCCCAAATTTCTGAATTTGAGTTAAGCATTGCAGATTGTTATAAAGGTCCATTTGTCGAGTAAGAGGGTAGACATCTTACAGAGAGGCTAAATATTTGTGTGTGTGTGTGTGTGTGTGTGTGGTGTGGGGGCCTCCGCTTGTACTATTGCCCAAGTCCTGCATGTGATAGGATGGGCTGCAGGGAAGGCTTCCCAGAAGCAGAGATACCTGATATCAGGTTACAAAGCATGAGATTTCTGTCCACGTTCAAGGCACTGTGGTTGGTCAATGCCATGCAGCTGAGTCATGGAGGAGGGGACAGTACATAGGCCAGTCACTGAAGACCCAGAATGACATGGCATTGGGATTCCAGGCATAAAAATCTTTGAAAGTCTCTAAGAGAAACTTGGGGTGATCAGATCGGGCTTTGGGGATGATGACTCGGGTGGCAGTGAGGAAGGAGGCTGGTGTGGCAGCCCTTCCAGCAGTGCTCAGGGTGGGGTTTACGCCTGAACAGAGGCCGTGTCGGCTCCTCTCGGCCAGCCACATGGGTTGTCTCTGTGGCTGCTGTGCTCTCAGCAGAGACAAGGCTCTCCCTGGGACACAAAGCCAGATCCCAGTGAGGCAGCACCGAATACACCAGCCTAAGGAAATGCCCTGTGTTTGGAAAATAAAATTCCTTCTCAACTAAGAATAATCTATCTAAAGCCGAAAGCACCACTTTCTTTCCTGTGTGTGATAAGCTCCAAGAAATATCTGTCTTTTCTATCACCATCATCACAAACTTTGGGCTAGGAACAATTCAGAGTAATGAACTTTTATTTAATTTGTAAAATTATTATTACTTCCTTTACCTTATTCAGGGCTTCTCTTTGCTCTTTGTATGGATTAAACTGTGCTCAAGAGTAGGTATTTGCCCTGAATGAGTGAGCTTTCTTGCTTTCTTTTTTTTTTAATCTCTAATTAATAGGAAGGTACAAATTTTTAGGTTACATTATTTTTAATTCTAAAGTTCAAGTTGTAGTTGAGCCCTTCACCCAAGAGGCGTGCTGAACACCCTCACATTGTAGTTCTTGCTTTCTGAATTGCTTGTTGACCCCATCCTTCGCCCTTCCCCTTCTCTCCTCTCCCCTTCTATCCCCTCCCCTCCCTCCCCTCCCTCTCCTCTCCTTTTCCTTTCCTTTCTTTGTTCTTTATAGAGTGTGGAGTGACAGGTAAAATACATGCTGTTAATTGGCATGACTAGAAGCATATGTAACAGAGGACTGGGTGTTCCCGAAATAGGACCTGAAGAGTAAGGGCTAGGAAATGGAATGTTTCAGAATGGGGAAGGAAATGTATAAGCATTTTCCATTCTAAAGCATTCAGGTTAAGTATGTTGCCCTGACCCAGAGCAGCTGGCTGACACTTTGCTGTATGTGCCAGGGACCTCTCACAGCTTCTCCTGAGGACATATGATCACTCCCAAGTGCACGGCAGCATTTACAGAACTGGTCATTCATATATGCCGCTTACCAGAAACAAGCCCTGTTCTTGCCTGCAACAGTACTAGATAGGAAATATGAAGTCTGAATTTCTATGTGGCGTAATTTTAGTTATCTCTAAACCTTCTTCTTTTACATCCCTGCTAGTCAAGCTGTATATGACACACAACAGTGTGTATGTTTAAACATCGTGTACAACTCTTCAGCTACGATGGGGTGTGGGAGATATGTTATTCAAATGCTTCCCTGTAAAATCATTTAGATTTTTGTTCCTTTGATTTGTTTCTCAAATACTCATTAATTCGCCTTCTGGCCAGGCTCTCTAGTAGGCACTGGGCATACAGTGGTGTGCAGAACAGACGTGATGGTTGACCTTGCGGGGCTTTCAATCCAGGCTGAACAACAGGCATCCAGACAGGGAGAAGGAAACAGGAGAAGGACCTGCTCAGAGCCACTGGGGGCAGCAGAGGCACTAGTCTGAGAGGGAAGAGGAGAGGAACTGAGAATGGCTTTTTAATTCATCTGAGGCTCAAGAATAATTAGGAGTTACTCCAGCCAAACAGGGGAAACAAAAATTCTAGGCAAAGCGAATCACATGAGCAAAATCCCAAATGCAAGAGAAAATGTAGCAGAACAAGAAAATGTTTAAAGAATTCAGTGTTGTTGAAGTGTGACATGTGGGGGGGGCTTGGGGGGGAGGGTAGGTGAGGGGTTGAGTGTAGGAAGAGGGCAGGAGTCAGGTCACAAAAGGTAAGATGAGCTTCTGGCTTGAGAAGGGCAAGTGACTGAAGGGTTTTAAGAAGAGAAGGGGCACCACTGTGGCCAGACAGAGAAGGGTCAGGGAAGGCAAGACTGAAGGCAGGTAGACCCGTCAGAAGCCTGTTGGAATAACCTACGTGCTGGACGCCTGGGGCGTCCACTTCCTGTCCCCTGAGAGAGGCTTCCCTGCCCAGCCTAAATTAGGGCCTGAGACCATGTCTCACAGAGCCCTCTATTTTTCCTTACACGGTATGTATTGAAATTTATAACTGTGCATTTCTGATGCAACTATTTGTTTGACTGAATGTCTCCTTCATCAGAGAGTGAATTATTCCATGATGCAGTCCCGTCACACTCAGTAGCTGTATCCCCACCTTCTAAACAGTGCCTTGCAAATAGGAAGGACTTGTCGATATTTGTGAATAGGCAGATGAGTAGAAATGGAGGGGAGTGGACAGATGTGTGTGGGATTCTTGGGCGGTGGAATCAACAGGACTGGTGATTGTTCATGTATGGGTGCTGGTAAGGGATAACATAGCAGAGAGTGATTCCCAGATTTGTGGCTTAAGTAGCCATGTGGATAATGGTGTCATTTATGAAGGAGACTCTTGGTTCCAGAGGGAGTGGTAAGAGAAGCAGGTTTTTGGCAGGGAGTGGATTATAAGAAGTTCAGCTTTGGGAAGACTGAGAGAGCTGGGCTCAGAGTCAGCTTTAATACTGACACTACATTTGAAGTTTTCCTCACCAAAGACATAACAAATAAAAAAAAGCAAACCAACAATAAAAAAATAAGTGTAGTAGAAATATGGATGAGCAAATCTTTTCTACTTTTACTGTTCAATTTTCCACAGCTTTCTTCTCATGAGTCTTTTATCAGAAAAAAATCAATTCATTAAATGGTCAGTACGTAACATATCTGTGTATTAACATAGTGATTTCATTCCACAGAAGAATTAACATCTTTGAATATGAATTACTTCATCTTTGTATTCATAAAAACAAAGAATCAAGATGAAGTACTAAATAGTGGGAGTAAGGTGGAAATCATTTTGCTATAATAATTTTATATTATTAGCATTTTCATGATCAAAATGAAAAATTGAAGAAAATGTGGGAGATCTTGTCTGCTTTCTTTCTATTTTTTTTTTTTTTTTGAGACAGAGTCTCACTCTGTCACCTTCAGTAGAGCGCTGTGGTGTCACAGCTCACGGCAACCTCCAACTCCTGGGCTTAGGCGATTCTCTTGCCTCATCCTCCCAAGTACCTGGGACTACAGGCGCCCACCGCAATACCTGGCTACTTTTTGTTGCAGTTTTGCCCGGGCTGGGTTTGAACCCGCCACCCTTGGTATATGGGGCAGGTGCCCTACCCACTGAGCCACAGGTGCCGCCCTGCTTTCTTTTGTTATTATTAAACATTTCTAAACAGTATTTCTTCAACCTGAAAGCTTTGCATATAATCAACAAGGATCTCTTGCATACTTACAGTGTCCTTCCCATTGCAGCTTCCATGGTGCTGCAGGAAAGGCAGCATTTTTGATAAGGACACACACATCAAAACGTGATTTATGAATAGTAGCATTAAAGCCTTTTGTAAACTTCACTCTTCCACGGCAGGGCAAAGACTAAAATAAAAAGAAACTATAATCCCTGAAGATTTTATTATAAATTTTAAGTCCCAAACTGGAGATACTTCCTTACGTTCCAGTGAGGGTAACACCACTGGAATATGTTGAGTTCAGGTTTCATGTAAAAAATGTTTGCTTTCAAGATGAATTCTGATTTAATTAACTTTCTTGAACTTTTCTCATTGTTTCTTGTCTCGGCTCTTCTCTCTCTTGGTAGGTAGTTCAGAAGTGTATTCCTTTCCTCATTGGACATTTGAAGGATTCGACCTATAATGACATCATCTTAAACACCCTCACAGAGATAGCTGGCTACGAACCAGTGGCTTTGAACAGTTTTCTTCCAATGCTGAAAGAGATTGGTGAGCGATTCCCCTACCTCATCGGACAAATGGCAAGGATCTATGGAACTGTTGGGCGTGTGGATGAAGTAAGTTTGGCCTGGATCTTTCTATTTCCCTGAATTCCATTCCTACTCAATCCAATGAAGCTCTATGAGTTCTGGAATTCTCATTGTCCTTTCAATGCTCTTGCATGGATGGTATCCTTTGGGTCAAGGTAGAAGGGTTATGTGGAAGGATTAGGAAGTGAGGATTTTATTGCCAGCATGTTAGTTGAGGAAGGAGGAGAGTTAAAAGGGGAAGAGCACGGCAGTAGATTCAAGACCATGGTGTAATAACAGCAGCCAGTGAAAGAGCTTTATCTCATTTCTTGTTGCAGTTTCTCTTAACTTAGGAGACCCTTAGGAAGCATAGAACTACGTTTCAGAAACTACTCATGAATGAGCAACCACGGCTTTCCTACCATGGGCCTGGGTTCTGTATGGTTTGAACCCACTGGATAATATTATTTGGGACAGTGAAATAAACATTCTGGATGTTTAAAAGTACTAGTCTAAATATTTGCACAATGAAATCTTTCAATAGGGACAACAGGATGCCATCAGAGTGTATGGGGATTAGGTGACATTTTCGGAAATTCATGTTCTAAAGATGTGCATTTCTCCAATAATTTTATACAGTAATAACTACATATTAGAATTTAGGATTTTTAATCTTTTGAAAATAAAATCAAATATATAATTGATAAAGAAGATTTCTCTTAACCCACCTACAGAAAACATAATCAGCTATTAAATAAAAAGTATAAAATTGTGCAACTTTTAAAAGTAATTTCATTATTCCTCAAGTTCAACTTATTGATTCTGCACAAGACAAAATTTAAAACAGAAAGCTATGTAACATACCCAGACTCAGGCTGGGTTAGCTAGTGATCAAGTGAGAACGAATCTTTGGTATCCTTGGCATTCAGTTTCAGATTATGTGTGTTTGGTGCTATTTTATTTTACTTTTGCTGAGAGTTGTGAAGAGTCCTGTGACGGACAGAGATTCTTTCTCCTCAGCCTGCCCAGAAGAAGGCAGGAGAACCGAGCACCCCAGCCTGCACATGGTGTCATCACGAGGGCGGATCTTGAAAGGGAATTTCCTTGGTGCAGACGTGCTGCTTAGTATAATCCCATGGGAATGACTCACACCTGCCATACTCTGCCTTCCTGGTACTTTGTCCTGCTTGTCACCTTTGCTGCCAGGCTGGGGACACTGGTATGCCCAAGTGTTATTAGGCCAACTTCAGCCGACAGCTGGTTAACTGAATGTGCTGACCTTGCAGATCTTTGCAAGGACCAAAAAGCCCAACTTCTGAGGTGTGAGGCCCTGGAATCTTTAAAGTATATTCTTTCTGCACTTTAAGGGTAGTTCTTTTTGTGACAAATACATTTATGATTCATTAAGATGTAATAATACACATTGGAAACTTCCCATGGAAAACATAAGATGCAAAAAACAAAAAGTTCAAAACACTTGCCACGTGTAATCTCAAGACATGCAATTGTGTCACTATAGGTTTGTCTGACTGAGGTTAGGTTGGGATGGAATGGTCTGTTAGGCCACACTGGATACTCAGGAGACTCTTGGTGGTCACAGGGATAAGGAAAGGGGGATACAAATAGCCTGAGGATTAAATTATTTCTGAATTAAAATTTGTTTTTTTTTTTGTCCTCCCAGCACACACACAGAAAAATTTCTCATGGTTCAATTCTCCCACTTTTTACCCACCCACCCATGCCCTAGCCAAGAACAACGTGGGTCAAATAATTGGCAAATATATCTAGATATCAGGATTACATGGGAAGCTTTTAAGTGTCTTGGGCCATGCAGGATACCTTTGAAATCAAAATCTCCAGGAGAGGAAACTGGGAATCTGGATTTATGGAAACCTCTGCCAGAATAATTCTGATGCGGCTATGTGTGACTCAGCATTTGGAAACTTTGGGTAGAAAATGCTTAAAGTGTTTTCTCTCTTAGATTTAGAACCAGCCCATGCCCTTACCCATCCTGTCCTTTTCCATCAAACCATTGCTAACCAATTTAACAATTTTCTAGACTTCTGGTATATCAGTAGAGTAGGTTTGGCTGAGAGTAACACAAAATCCAAAACAAGAGTGACTTATCCAGAAATGGCCCTCCATTCCCCTCTCACAAGACCTGTGTGTGTACAAGTCAGCCAGTGTGCAGCGCCATGCTTCTGAGCCCCGGGCTTGTTGCTCTTCTATCCTTGAGCACCCCGGAGGGCTTCCAACTCGTGGTCCAAGATGGCAATATTTCCACCTGTCATGACAGAACTTCAGCCAGCAAGAAGGGGAAAGGAGAGAAGAACTCTTTCAGACAAACACAGCCTCTGTTTGCCTCCCATTGGCTAAATAGAACAAAGGTTAATATGACCGTGTCTGGCCACAGGGAGGTGGGACCATGTCGCTTGGATTCAGGTGACCACATGCTCAGCTCCCCAAGGAGAAGGGCGCACAAAGGAGGCAGGACACTCAACAGTCTCTTTGCTGCTGGTCAAGGCATTTCAATGTCTCTGATATTCTTTGATTCTATTATTTCATTTAACTTAACATTGGTCTAATGAAATTACCTATAAATGTCAGGTAGGCTATTTTTCTGAGAAGTAATGCCCCTTCTTGTTCCCTTTGAATGCCTAAAATACTACCATGAGGAAGCCCTTCTAGTTTTAAGAAATTCTAAAGTTCAGATGTCTAAGCCACTAGTAACTGCTTAATTTGAGTGAGTTTTTTCAACTTTCTGAATAAAATCTTGTAAAACAATAGTCCTAACGATCAAAACCCATAGGCAAAATTTGTATGTATATATATATATATATTTATATTTCCACCCAGCCTCTTTCCAGAAAGAAAGGTCACAAGGTAGGCCTGACAGTAGAAGTTAGAAAGAGATTACAGCAAAGAGAGAACTGGGCAAAGCGTGCCCTAAAAAAGGACCAGCACTTTCTATGTGCAGAGCTTGATGTATGGAAAGACAATGGGACTGTATGATACATGGGAATGTCCTGGTGTTTCGGATAAGATAGCCACAGGACCCTAGTGACATTTGGCTTGAGGGTCCTCTCTCTCATCCTATTCTAACCTTCTCTAAAAATTGACTTGATTTGACATGCTTCTCTTTGACACCAAAGTAAAACTTGCAGTTGCTTTCAGGGATTCAGAGTATCAGATAATTTTGTTGCCAGGATTTAAAGGGTTTTGAGATGCAGAGAACTTTGAGATGCTCTGACTTTTGAAATGTACAATCTGTGACTGATTGGAGCCTACTGTTAGATCCCTCCCTTGTTTCCTGGCTTCTAGCAAACCCCATGGTTTTATCTTTAAGAAGAAAAAGGGAGTCTCCTGAGGGCATGCAGTCATGGATCCGAGATAGCCAGGAGGCCACACTAGCTGTTAATTGGCTCATGCCTCACCTTCTGTGTGTGCATGGGGCCAGGTGTAAGAACTGCAGGGCTGTTTATTGGGAACCCTCCACCGGGTGTGCTTGTCTTTCAAATCATGGCCCATCTGGGTGGGCAAACTGTTTTCAACAGCTTGATAGCAGTATCACAATTTTTCCATCTGTATTACACCCAGAGTTGTATATGTAAAACAAAAGATAAAATTCTGCAGATTCTTATTTTTCTCAGTCTTCCAAATTAACTCAAGGATCTTTTTTGCCCAACTTAAATGGAGCCATTTTAATAGCCATACAGGGTTTGTGTCCCTATGGGAGGCCTTGACCACTGAAAGACCATTTCCAGGTAAGTGGTGGCATCTAAGCACATTTGTAGAGTGAAGAATCCAACTAGAAGGACCAAGACAAAGTTGCTTCTGGAGCACCTGATGAATTGTTGCCCTCAAGGTGCGCCTTTCTGTCCAGTCAAGGTCACCTCGGCTCTTTGTAATACTGGGATTTACTCTGTTTCCATGATGTGCTCAGCTGTAGCAAATTCATAAATAAGAATTAGTATTTTATCAGCTATTTCCTAAATGGAGCAAAAACACCTGGCTTCGTCTGTCTTTTTCAAATAAGGAGATCGCAGTGGTCTCCTCTCAGACAGTAGCAGAAATGACTTCCTAACACTGGCTCCTATGGGTTTATTCCCCAAACGGACATCCAGACAATTCATATAAAGCACTTAGCAGGGGTGGCGCCTGTAGATCAAAGGCGTGGGGTGCCGGCCCCATATGCCAGAGGTGGCGGGTTCAAACCCGGCCCCGGCCAAAAACTGCAAAAAATAAATAAATAAAAATAAAAAGCACTTAGCACAGCACTCATCAGAAAATAAATGCTCGATGAATTTCAACTAACAATAACACCAAAAATATAATAAAATCTGCCTAGCTCAGTGGTTCTCAACCTGTGGGTCGCGACCCCTTTGGCAGTCGAACGACCCTTTCATGGGGGTTACCTAAATACATCCTGCATATCAGATATTTACATCACGATTCATGACAGTAGCAAAATTACAGTTACAAAGTAGCAACGAAAATAATTTTATGGTTGGGGGGCACCACAACATGAGGAACTGTATTAAAGGGTCACGGCATTAGGAAGGTCGAGAACCACTGGCCTAGCTGGAGAAGGCCAATGAGACAGGAAAAAATGCAACTGGGATCCTGCCTCCCTTGCACCACGTCTTCTGCAGGCTTGACCGCTGGCTGTGGGATACGAGCCAGACTCGTAGGCTTGGCTGCAGCCTCCCCTCCAGCTCCCGCTATTACCTTCCCAATCTGCTCCTGCCCCCTACATTCTGTCCACTCAGGATTTGACATCTTTCCCTGAACACACCTTACTCTGACATACGTAATGGTCTTCACAGCCTATGCGGTTTGGATAGTTTTTACCCTCTTCTACTTATTTTTCCTGACCCAGCTCAAATGTTACCTTCCCTGTGAGTTCTTCCTAGTCCCCTTAGGCAAAGTCACTCACCAACCGTTCCCACCACCCCCCTCTGTCCTCCCATATATGAGCACTTCGGTGGTACCTCAAATGTCATACTAACTTCACCATGTTATAATTTTCAAGTTCATGTCTATTTATCTTCCATGAGTCTCTGAACTTCCAGAGGAAAGAACTGCATTATATCCATCTGAATTTACCCGTGACCAAAAGAACAAATGATTATTCAATGCTGCAGGTAATTATGAATTTGCAAGTCAAATTCTCACTTGAACTTTCATTCCATCATGTCTCTGCTACCTATGCTAGGTGGCATAATTATAACTTAAGAGAGAGGAGAAGGAAATATTAATGTAATGAAAGCTACATCTACACAATTGATCTCTGATCCCAAGCAGGTGAAAGATGAGACGGGGGAGCATGGGCTCGCTATGCAGAAAACATACAATGAGATGTGGCCATCCATGGATCCAATAGTCCTGGGTCCTGGTAGGTGACATACATGAAAAGTGAAGCTAAGTGGATCATGAGAAGAGGTTTTCATGCATGAGGCACCAGCAGGCAGCAAACTGGCTGAAGTAAAGCTCCAAGAAGGAGCATTTACCATGGTAGACTGAGCAGGGATCACCATCTTGGATATGTCTGTGCAAGATTCCATCACTCGAATGAGCAGGCTGGTGGTTGGGCATCCATCTGGTGTGGCATGGTGACTCAGAGTGTGGCCTCAAAGTCAGGTTGTCTTGGTTGTGATCCAGGCTCCACCACCTGTGTGGCCTTGAGAAAGTTCCATCACCTCTTTCAACTTAGTTTCATCTATGAAATGGAAGAGTAATTCTGTTCACCTCATAGGTGTGTTGTGGGGATTTAATGAATTAAACCATGTAGAATAGTGTTTGGCAAAGAGTAGACATTCAATAAATGTCAATCCTTTAATACTGGACTCATTGTTGCTCAAGACTTTCTCATTGCCTTGTTTGTATACAGCCTGAAACAGGCTGAGGTTGGGAAAGAGAGCAACTAGGTAAATGGCTCATGTTGTCCCTATTTCTCCAAGGAAAGCAGCTGTATGGACGGGTATATGTGGGACAAATCAAAATCAGGACAGACAGGATTGGAATGAGATGCCACCAAAACCAAATGTATCATTCTGTGTTAGAAAATGATGGGTGTATGTCAATTTTTTTCTCAGGGTAGAATGTATATCTTTATATTACATAACATCATTCCTGAGGGGAATAAGAATAATAAACATCACTAAGCACCATTTCATGAAATTATATAATTAAAAATAGGTCTTTTTTTCTTGGGACCCTGGAAGCACATTGCTTTCCATAGAGGGCAGGCAGTCTCCACTTTCCTACCTATAAAAAGCTCAGATAAGTTTGCAGTATTTTTTAAACTCTCATTGACTAAATCTGAAGGGGTTTAAGTTAAGCCTAAGCCAGGTTAATGTGCCTTCAGTCCATGGAGGACTGAAATTGAATGTTTGTTTCAGTTTCAGAGGATTTTATTTTTTCATTATTGTCTTCGCTCATTAGACTCAGCCATGCAACTGGTCGCAGCCCCCTTGTTAGGGTATTAGAGTTATAGTAGCCTTGTTTCCTAACACAAGCCAACATGCAAAATAGACTGTTAGGATTGGCTTTGGCATTTTTGAGAGGCAAGACTTGAATTCACATGTCTGTCCACCTACTTAAGTCCCAAATAAAATGAACTAAAACAAGTTTCAGTTTAATATGAAATTTAAGCTCCTAAGTGTAATATCCTTACTTTAGGAGCTGGCTCAGTACAAAGCACTAACCAGGATGCAGCACGCACCCCATCACCATGTTCTGTGTCCCCTCCATTGTGCCAGACCCCAAAGGCTGCAGACTTAGGGGTGGAAAGAGAGATGAGATGCTTTAAAAGGCATTTGCAAATGATCTCATAGCGCAGGGAAGGATGCTGGGGCTGCTTGTTTTTCCTTAGCTGAAGACCAGTAGCCTGCACCTGTGAAGATCAAATGGTGTGGCCCTGACTGCAGCCGCTGCCATCATGGGTGTTAAATCCTGTGCCCTCTGCTCTGTTTTTCTAACTGGCTGGAACATGCTGGCCAAGCACCAGGATGTATTTATTACATCCTCTCTGGGCTCAGAGACATGGAGACTTTTCAAGTAAAGAAGTGACACACATCTTGCCCAGGTCACATTTCTGTGACATCCGGCAAGCCTACAAAAACACTTTCAGGAGGAAAAGGAAAAGAATGACAAAGGCAAGTGAGAGAACTGTATCACTGTCCTCATCCTGATGGTTGAATAACATCCTGAGAAATGGGAGCTGGATGGATGATTTGCACATTTAACTTGCAAATCAAGACTAAAGGACATGGGGCCATTGTACAAGAGGAAGGACCTGCGACTTTAAACCACAGTTTCCCCAAGATGATGAATTTGTTAAAAGTTTGATAGGTTCAATGACTTGGGGGATTCATTTTCTCAATCCTTGGTTGGTTCCAGGTGGATGAGACTTAATAAATACTACAAAATTGTCATCAATTGGGAAATATCTTTTTCTAAATGAAAATAGCTTTCTGTTTATATATGGCAAAAAGGTTATATGCTAGCTATAAATAATACTAATAATAAACTCTTCACAAAGTACAAAGAAAACAAAGACAAATTTCAAGAGTACTCAACTCGACTTTCAAATAAGGATGCTGATATTGCGTATCCTCCCACCACCAACGACATAGGGTTGAGTTGCTAACTCTCTCTGGGTTCAAGACCCAGTGATGGGTCTTGTGATGGGGACACGCAGAAGGAAAGACATGGCCCCTGCCCTGGAGGAGTTCACGGTGACTGGGGACAAGGGAGATGTACAAACGGACAATTAGAACTTTATGTTGTGCTTGCTATTTCTGAATTTTGAACTGGACCAAGAAGGGAAGGATTAACCCTGGGTAGGGAGTTTGGGAGCGTGTTGTAAGGTGGGTTGTTAGATGACAGGGTTATGTCAGGGGGAGAGGAGAAAGGGAGCCAGGGAGAGGTCACGTGACTTTCAACGGCAGTCAGTGGGGAAAAGGCCTTTGGGCTTCTGGAAACCAAGAAGCATCTCAAATGCCTGGAACATAGAACAAATAATGACAGGGAGGCAGAGAGATGGGGCTGGATGGCGGACTGGGGCCAGATTGTGAAAACCCCTTATGCATTCACAGACAGTTCCTGCTTTCCACCTTCTCTCTCAACTGATTCATTACCAGTGCCCAGGTGATCCTCGAAGAGTAATCTGTTTCCCTTCCTAGTGCGGACAAGTAAGTGTAATCCTGTGTCCTCCAAGAAACTGGAGCTGGTAAATGTAATCCTGTGTCCCTCCAAGAAACTGGAGCTGGTAAATGTAATCCTGCGTCCTCCAAGAAACTAGGGTTGGTAAAAGAACAAACAGTTCCCACAAATACTCTCAAATGTAGGAGCAGTAAATAATGGTTTCAAAAGTTACATATTGCAACAATTTTCAACAATGTCTTATAATTTGGGCATAATAACAAACCCACAAAGGGCCCTGTGAGTTGGGCAGCTTAGCCGTCCCACAGTGCAGCAGTGTGGGTCTGTCCGCCTGACCAGTCTCCCCCCAGGATCAGCCTAGTCCCACAGACCCGATCTTTGCAGAGGGGGCCCTCTGACATACTTACACTGGTAGCTAAAAGGGAATTAGACGTGTGACTGAGCGAGGCAGGAAGTTGTCTCCAGTGTGTGCCCTTTCTAGATGTGAGCCTAAGAAGTGAAGGAATCCCAGATTCACCAGAAAAAACAGGGGGGCATGGGCAGCAGGTGAGTTGAAGAAGATAAAGAGGTTGCTAATTTCAGCTCAAATCCTGCTGTTCTTTTAAGACAATAGCGGCAACCCTTGCCCTGCCCACGATCCCCAGACCTAAATCACTTTAATTACAGCCAGCTACTTCCAACTACCAGCATCACATTTCTTTGCCTTATAATTTTCCCCAACTTCATAGTTTATTCTGCTAACACATGGCAGGATACATATGTGAGGAATTAATGCTCCCCCAAGCAGCGCTCAACCAGCGCTACAGTTGGTGTATAAATACCCCAACTCCCTTGATCCTCAAATGAGACAGAC
Source organism: Perodicticus potto (assembly GCA_963574655.1). NCBI lineage: Eukaryota > Metazoa > Chordata > Mammalia > Primates > Lorisidae > Perodicticus > Perodicticus potto. The sequence continues at coordinate 21,338 of CAUYRH010019643.1, forward strand.
TTTCCCCAGAATTTCTCAGGCTGCTCTCTGAGCTGTTTCTCTTCTCTTTCTCACTCCTCTGCTCCCCTACTGGTTTCCTGCAGTTTCCAAATAAACATCTTGCACTTAAATCATGTCAGATTCTGTCTGTTTGGGGGGAGCTCAACCCAAGACAAAGACAAAGGCATTTCCGGGACTTCCCCAAACCCCTGTGATCTGCCCTGCTCTGAACATTTGAGAGGGTGTGCCTGTAACACAGAGCTTAGCATCTGACTGTCTTCTGGTTGGATCTGCTTTCCATCCATCTAGTGCAAGAATACACAATTACCAGTCCTTTGTAAGGACTCTGAGAACCGTGCCCTGTGCTACTACCCATCCAAGTAATGGGCTCACAGCAGGTGGCCCACAGTACTGGCGGCCAACTAACTTATTAGGACTTGACTGAACATCAGTGTGTTTTTCTGGTAGTTGGCATCTGATGCCTCACAGACTGTGTTTGAGGAGGGCCGAGGAAATTACAGATGTTGAGGTCTAGACAACAGCTGTGGCTACTGATCTTCGGGTTTTGTGGGTCTGTGTCCTGTGTGGTGTTCAAAGCATGGTCCCTAGACCAGCGGCATTAAGTGCCACTGAGGAACGTGAATCAGAACCTACAATTTAATGAGATCCCCAGGTGATGTGTCTGTGAATGAATATGTAGGAATCACTGCTCCTGAGGGTTTACTGGGTATAGAACACCCCTGGGAGTCTGCACATTCCCACCTATGTAGAATATGCGTGATACTTGTTTACAGACACACGTGACCATACACCCATATGTTTATTTGCAATACCCATTTATTTCAATATAAATAATAAAAATTATCAATGTCAGTATAAACAGTAACAAGAAGCATCAAGTATCATTTACAATGTAGCTTATGAACATTTATCCCATACTTGCTAGGTAGGTGCAAGGCACTGTCTGAACAGCAAAGTTAAATATGATTTAACCCCTCTGCTGTGGAGAGGGGCTTTGTTTTACATTCATTTATAAATGATGTTTCACTGGACAAAAATTGTGATTCATTGGCACTTCCTGTATAACATTCTCAGAATTCCTCACTTCATCTCCACTCCCACAGAAAGGGGAGAGTGTTTTTAATTAACGGTTTCATATAGAATATCATAGGGGATATGTATAAGATTTTTCTATTGTGTAAGTTTTCTTTTTTTTTTTTTTTTTTTGTAGAGATAGAGTCTCACTCTATGGCCCTCGGTAGAGTGCCGTGGCGTCACACAGCTCACAGTAACCTCTAGCTCTTGGGCTTAGACGATTCTCTTGCCTCTGCCTCCCGAGTAGCTGGGACTACAGGCGCCCACCACAATGCCCAGCTATTTTTTTGTTTTGCAGTTCACGCGGGGCCGGGTTTGAACCCACCACCCTCGGTAAATGGGGCCGGCGCCCTACTCACTGAGCCACAGGCACCGCCCAGTTTTCATTTTTTTAGTGACACTTGATTTTTTGTAGTTCAAGTAAGATCTGGAAGCATTCCAAAACCCCCCTACAGCATTTGACACAGAGATGTTGTCATTACGATATAAAGTTGTATTATGATTATACTCTTAAAATATATGAAGAGAGCAATTGAAAGGAAATGAATTTTGTCGCGAAGTGTGAGTATACTATTGGGGCTGATCTGCACATTTCAACCTTCTTCATTATTTATCCAGAAAATTTAAGGCTGAATTTATGTTGTAGTCAGTAGGAATTAGGGACTGGGTACTGGTTTATGTGGACTACGCTACAGCTCAGTAAGGAAAGATGAATGTGAAAGGCAGCTTATTGGCAATGAACTATTGCACTAAAATGTTCACACATTCTAATTCACAGTATTAGCAAGAACGATTGCTATGACTACCTGAATACATGTAAGTAATATGTTGGGATATCTTGATATCCATTTATTTCTTGTTAAGTAATAAATAAATCTAAAGGAAGTACTTATTACTATTTAAGATTAATCAGTTTGAGAAGAATGGAAAACCAATTGTTCCCAGAACTGTGGATGAGTAAATGGAAGTTTCTTAATCTTCTTGAATCAGAATCTGAAATTTAATGAGATCTCCAGATGATGTGTCTGGGATATAGATAGTTATAGATATAGATATAATATAGAACAATAGATATTCATAGAGGGAATATCTAGCAGTTCACTTGGAAAGTGGAAAATAAACTTTCCTAACTATCCCACGTTACTGGAATCTTTACTTACTAAGTGTGGTTGATTTTGGAAACCACTCAATTCCTACTTCTCTACATATTCTCTCCGGTTCTTCCTTCCACTGTTTTCTGCTTAGAGGCCAAACGGCCTTCAGCTGCAGGCAACATCCCCTGTGATGAGGGTCCCTATGAATTTACATCTTCCGCTTTCCACCCAAAACACTTTCCAGAGCTGCCTTCTCTATAATAGCTACATATCTCTAAAGCACTGTTGGGCTACCAAATCCTTTTCCTTCATGATCAGTAAATACAAGTTAAAGTGCAGGGCTTAGGGGATGATAAGAGAACAGTAAAAGTTTAACAAATGTTTCCCAAAAAGACAATTCTGACCTCCACCACCCTAGAAAGCAAGAATGACTTCAAAGGCAAGATGCATGGATCTTCCTATCCCGAACCGCAGATGCCATGGAGATCATAGTTACAATGAGGAGAATCATCTGTTCTGTTGAGAAATGGCGAGATTAAGCCATGGGTCCACCCGAGTTCTCAACACCACCCTATCTGAAAATCCTAAACTGTTTTAACCGTTTTCCGCTGTTCACATGGAAGTGAGCTCACCAATGAGAGGAAAGCAATATGGAATGTGTCTGTCCTCCAGGCAAGTGTATTTCTAACTCTTCTTTGAAGGCATCCTAGCCAGGGGTGTCTTTACGATCCCATCCTATTAGCTAAAATCAGCTTCCAATCATTCATCCATTCATTCATATACACATTCTCTGCTTACTTCCAAAAAGCAATTATGGTAGTTCACAAAAAAACACAGTTGCTCTGAGGCTAAAAAAATTAACTCAAGGCAAAAAATAAAAATAAATTAACTCAAGGCAAAATCCAGGAACTAAAAAAGGGAGTATTGGAAGGATTAGTGGCTATCAGAGAAATGATATCAAACTTTCTTAGCTAAGGAAATCACAGGCCAGATTTATATTTTTGCAAAGTACATTTTTCCATTCTGTTCTTCCCTATAAATAATGAAATTATACTCAAATTTTTCTGTCTAACTTGTGTTTTTAGATGTATCTCTCAACTACTATGAATAAATCAACCTTGCTATTATTTTTAAAACAAGTAGGTACAAGTCAAGATCGGCATCCTGCATCTAATTATGTAATGAGTGAACCATGTTATATAATGAGCACATTATGGAAAGTTCAATTGTAGCCGATGTGTAGTTCATCTGAGTTAAATCTTACCATATTGCTGCTTTCTCTATTGAGTAGAAAGCTCAGACTTTTTTTTTCCTGGCAAAAATTCAAATGTGATCTTTCTTCCTTCCTCCCTTCCTTTTTTTCTCTTTTTTACCTTTCTCTTTTGGACCCACAGCAAACCTATTTTTTCAAAATGGTTTCTAAGATTGGGCTAGAAGGCCTGTGATTACTTTTTTCTTTTACTCAGTCATTACACCACATTTGCTAAATAGATATTATATAATTAAAGATGGGCTGCTTCTTTGAGCTCTCAAGGAATTTTTCAATGCTAAAGTCCCCAGTGGTCTTTCAAAAAGTTTGTTTAATTGAAGCAAAAGAAATAGTGGATTCATTGTTCAGGATAATCAATGAGCGGTCATTTACATGTGGGGACCACGGATGGAGGGGAAGAAATTCTGGCTCAGTATAATTCGTTCTGGGTCCCTTGAGCCCACACAAAAGATTCACCTTTAAGAGGCTAAGTTCCCAAGCCCCTAGTTTTTAGAGAGTAAATCCAAACTATAGAACTTTAACTCTTTTATCAATTCACAAAATAATACTATGTTTGAAGCTCAAATTAGATAGACTTCTACAAGCTTTAAGATTTGCAAGTTTGGGGGGATCAGTGCAGTGAAAAGATGTGGGGAATAAACCCTCGGTGCAGAGGGAGAGGGATTTGGGGTTTTTAAACACAAATGTGACCACATGGGATTCTATTTTGGGAAAAATATTTTAAATGAAAATTTTTTTTTGATAACAGATCGTGTCAAGTTTTCTGTCCTTTAAAAAATCAATCAAACCAAAATCATAACTTATTTGGTTATATTACTCTCTCAAATCGCTTAAAGGCAAGCCACCTCTCATACCCTCTGATTTCCACTGTAAATCCCAAATTAATTTCATTCAAATGTCTTCTTCCGGAAAATATTGTAAGTTCTACACCCAAATAAACCTAAGCCATAATAGCTTTATAAATTAAAAATTATGACAGTTTTCACTAAAATTACTCTGTGCCAAATGCACAGAGTTGAACTGAATCCAATTTATGTTTAATTTTTGCCATGTTACAAAATTTGAGATTCATACAAAACAAAGGATACATCTGTTTTTATCAGCTGTTTCTTACCTTGTATTACTGGGATTTATTTTTAAGAATTGTTTTGACCAGACTGCATTGTTTTTACTACATATGATTTATTACTCTCCTTTGGACCCACAGAAACTATGATTTAGTTCCTGAAATCGTGCAAACTGAATCAAAAATAATAAAGAAAGAATGGGAACTTATTCCCTTTGCCTTTGACTAAATGATCACTTAGAATATATAAATGTGTTTAAAGTCTATAGAGTTTTTCTTTATCAATGGGTAGAAAAATGTATTCAATTACCCCAGGCTGATATACAGAAAAATTGAGATATCTATCCTTTGACAATAAAAGAAAGAATTAAAGAATGTGGCTTTTTGGAATGCTATTCTAAAAATCAGCTCAAAGCTGAAGGATCATCTACCTAAGAGAGATATTAGCAAGGTTTTTATTTATTTGTTCTCTGCTTTCTTCCACAAAAGGAGGATCTCAGGCAGCTTACCTTCTCAATATACTATTAAAAACATTATTGAATCTTAGTTTTTGAATATGATAAATTATTATTTGATGTCCTTTTGTCTTACAAGTATATTTTTAAGGCGAAAATAGCATATCCTTGGCTAGGTGGAATAATTTTTAAAAAATGAAATTTATTAATTGTATAATTATTTTAGAACTTACAGATTTCTAGAGAGTTTGGATCTTGGCCACTTCAAAAACCACAAGTTTTTGCAAAATTGAAAATTTTATAATATTTTTACTCTATAAACAGAAAAACATTGAAAAAGATGAAAGAATGATGGCAAAGAGAAAATATCCAGATATCTACAGATAATGAGTTAAAATTGGTTCAGGTCACTACAAAAATTTTAAGTTGTATGGTGTTTTGATGTAATCAAATATCATTTTTAAAAAAGGAAATTGTCTTTCTCAAAATGTTGAACATATTTTACTTCTAGATAAACTTTTTTTTGTACATTATCAGGACACTTACATTTACTTATGCTCAGTCGGTTTTGGGGTTTGGGGCATTTCTAGAACCTCTGAACTGTTGTTAATTTACAAAATAAGTGAACTGGGAAAAATTAAGGGTTTATATAACTTCTGAGATGACTTGTTTTAGTTTTTGTGGTTATTCAACTATTTCTGCCTTTGCACTTAGGATCTCTGGCTTAATTTAGCATTTTTGTGCCAGGCTTTGCTCTGAATGCTTTGTGTTTTTAACTCATTGAATCTTCACAACCATTCTATAAGATAGGTACTGTGATTAACCCATTTTATAAACTGAGCCACGGAGAGTTAAAAAATTGGCCCAAAGTCCATGACTGGTCAGTCAGTGCCAGATTCAAACTCTGAAGGAGCCTCGGAACCCACGACCATCAGTAAACCGCTGTCCTGCCCCGCCCACCTGCTCAGACAGTGCACACAGGACTCTACATGGTACCGCCACCTTTGCATTCTCTGAAGGTAAAAGCTTTCATGTTAACATTTTTACAAAGAAAATATTTTACATGTGCTGACAATTTGAATAGGCAACCCTCTCCTTGTTACTCCCTTACTTACCAATTCTCCTTCACGTGCAGTTAATAAAGCTTCTTAAAACCCAAATACCCAGAATCTACATAAAGCTCAAATTAATCAACAATAAAAAGAGCAAACAATCCATCTACCACTGGGCAAGAGATCTGAACAGAACCTTCTCAGAGGAAGACAGACGAATGGCTAACAATCATTTGAAAAAATACTCATTGTCCCTGATTGTAAGAGAAATGCAGATCAAAACCACCTTGAGCTGTCACCTAACCCCAGTGAGAATAACCCACATAACAAAGCTCAAAGCTCCAGATGGCATGGATGTGGAGAGAAGGGGACACTTTTACACTGCTGGTGGGACTGCAAACTAATATAGCCTTTTTGGAAGGAAGCATGGAGAATCCTCAAAGAACTCAAATGAAACCTTCCATTTGATCCTGCAATCCCATTCCTAGGCATCTACCCAGAAGAAAAACAATCCTCTTATCATAAGGACATTTGCACTAGACTGTTTGTCAGAGCTCAATTTAGAATTGCTGAAAGTGTGGAAACAGTCTAAATGCCCACCGGCCCAGGAATGGATTAACAAGCTGTGGTGTAGGTATACCATGGAATACTACTCAGCCACTAAAAAAGATGGAGACTTTATATCTTTTGTATCAACCTGGATGGAGGTGAAACACATTCTTCTTTGTAAAGAGTCACAAGAATGGAGAAGCAAGAATCCAATGGACTCAATTCTAATATGAAGTCAGTAGATGATCTAATACATACCACATAAGAAAAAACTCAAATCAATTCAAGGTGGAAGACAGGGAAATGAGGGAGCAGGGAGGGGAGAGAGGGTGATGAGGGGTCGCAGCGTATGGCACATCTCTTGGGGGTGAGACACAATTATAAGAGGGACTTTACCTATCAAGTGCAAAGTGTAACCTAATTCTTTGTACCCTCAATGAGCCTGAACCAATAAATTTAAAAAAAAAAAAAGAGCCTAATTTCATCTCTTTTTCAAGGGAAGATTTTAGGCAGTAGAACTATTTAGGCTGTTGCTGGAAAATGTCCAATAAGGAACTATAAATCTCCAGTGTGGGTGCAGTTCGTGTCCTGAGCGAGGCTGGAGGGCCTCAGCACACGGCTCACAGACCAGCTCATCCAACTGGAAAGCAGGGCTAGCAGGTGGCTCTGTCCTGGTGGCTTCATCTCAGTATAGTTCTGAATCTCCTAAAGGAAGTAGCTCTAAACCCTTTAGTCAATGAGAATATTACAATTTTATTTTAGAGGTCAATATCTCAAACTCTGAACAAACAGTAGAATAAGAGATACCTCTTAAAGTGTTGCAGTGTGATGGGACAAAGAATTATATACCTTACTTCCGGTGGGTAGAAATGTATGTCTTCCAGATTGATTTCCACTGGTTAAAATAGCTTTTAAAACCTGGTTTCTGGCAGGTGCAGTGGCTCACGCCTGTAATCCTAGCACTTGGGAGGCCAAGGCAGGTAGATTGCCTGAGCTCACACATTTGAGATTAGCCTGAGCCAGAGTGAGACCTCATTTTTAAAAATAGCCAGGCATTGTGGCAGGTGCCTGTGGTCCCAGCTACTTAGGAGGCTGAGGCAAGAGAATCGCTTAAGCTTAGGAGTTTGAGGTTGCTGCGAGCTGTGATGCCAGGGCACTCTACCAAGGCTGACAAAGTGAAAGTCTGTCTCAAAAATAAAAATAAAAATAAAAACTGGTTTCTCTGCAAGTGAGTTTAAGTAGGAAGGGAGGGAGATGGGAGAGGGAAATTCTCACAGATACCATCAATGTTATTGACAATCTTTTGTTTCCTTTCTTACATATATTTATATATATTCTTTCATCTGTAGTATACATTCCATAGCATCAAAAAAAAAAAAAAAAAAAAACCCAGAAAATAATACGTTGAAAATTTGCCCTGTGCTGGATAGTATGCCTGGCCTTGATAACAATAATCTTTTGTAATGGAACATGTTGGCTTTACCGGGTGACTAGTTTTTAAAATTCATTGATATTTCTGGCATCATCAGATCATATTAAAAATAATGTTTATAGTAATGATTAACCATGTTTTCATCACCAACTCTATGCCAGATCCTTTATAGTTATTATTTCATCATTCCTTACCACAACATCATAAAGTATTTGTATTAGCTAATATGAATTGTATAATAGTATATCCAACAAAAGCTAGTTCAGCAGTAAGAATATTTGTTAACTCATATAACAAGAAGCCTGGAAACCATGGTGGGGCCAAGGTTTGCTCAGGAATCCTGAAACAGCATCAAGAAGGCTTGGTGATAAGGTTCTTTTCATTCTCTCTCTCTCCACCATCCTCAGTATATTTGTAGGATGTAGATACACCATGTAGATACCACAGTGTCTGATTAAAGAGAAGAGGGATGTGTCCTTTTACCTCTTTTCATTTTGGAAGGAAACATTTGCCAGCAGTATCCCACCCCAGAAAAGTTCACTTCAAAGCCAGTAGCCCATCCCCTAGTTGCAAAGGAGCCTGAGAAATTGAATAGCTATCACTCTATGGAAGTGAAAACCTTTCACTTTATGGAAGGATGGGAGGTTCTACCAAGAGAAAGAAGAGATAGGACTGTAGACAAGCACTGCTAGCTTCAGTTTGCTGATAGAGAAACTGGGGCTCAAAAGAATTGAATAAGATGCTCAAAGATTTGCAACTAATAATGGACAGAGGTAGAAATCATCCTAAGTTTGTCTCAATGGAAAGCCAGCCATGCCAAAAGAAAGAAAAGTTGTCAGTACAACCATCCCTAAAAGAAGGTGGAGAGATCAAAACTCCTATTTTGCTGACAGGCATTAAGTTTCACCATGCTCATGGTTCCAGAGCTTTGTTCTGGAGAGCTGGGGTGATGGTGGAGATTTCTGACAATAGTAAGCATCACTCTGTGCCAGGAAATAGTCTAGGTGCTGGAAGTATGAAGTATAAAGATGCCCCAGCCTTTGAGGGGACCCTGAAGAAAGAGAGATGCAAAAATTCCAGGCAAGGGTGTCAAACCTTTGATGAAAACACAGCCAGAGGCCTGAGAAGCGCAGAGATGAGATCCACCAGCTTCAGCTAGGAAAGTCAAGGTGTTGTCACAAATGAAGTGACATTAGAATTGGTTTTGCTTACAGGAGTTATATCAAGATTCTCCAGGGAAGTAAATCCAATGGGAGAGGATATAGATTTATTCCACCTTATTGTTTATCTAAGCCCTCAGTGGATGGGATGTTGCTGGCCCACATCCATAAGCTGTAACTCGGTAACTTCTTCACTAAGTTATTGATTGAAATGCTAATTTCTTCTGTAAACACTCTCACAGACACAGCCAGAAAGAATACCTTACCAGCTATCTGGGTATCCCCTAACCCAGGCATGCTGACACATAAAATTAACTGTCACAAGAGGAAACTGAGTTGTTAATGGAGGGATGGAAAGAGAAAAATTCTTCAAGGGTAGTCTTTCAAAAATGGCCACAAATAACCAGATCACAACCAGCTCTAAAAATGAAACACATTTCAGTACCTCCAGTTAACACCACTTTGTGAAATGTCTTACCAAGCATACCAGATTCCATTAAAAACCAATGATCAGACACATTTGACTTTCACATAATTACAATTCTCATTCAGTATCCCATCCCAAACAAATGGATCTCTTCTTCTTAAAGATGACATTATTCAAACATCTTTTTGTTTGTTTTGTGACGGGGAGAACCAAGAAAGAACAAGGGAAGTATTTGGTCATATTTTGACCAGCTCTTACCACCAAATGAGTTGTAGACAAAAAGCTAATGGCTTTCCCAAATCTTCAATCTACACTCCTGAGTTAGGTCACATCTACAAAATGATCTCTGCTGGGGAAAAGAATTAATATGTGGATAGAAAACAGCTTTGACATGTCTAGTAAGTTGCTATTCAAAGAAATATTCAATTCGTGTGAAAGCAATAAAATGTACTAACTATGGGAAGTACACCAAAAGACAAACAGAAGATGTACTGGACGGCTAAAACTCAAACAAAATTTTATTTGACCTCAGTAAAGGGGACCATGCATTTCTTTGGGAATGATTGCAATGGCTTCATTGAAAATCGTGTCTTAACAGTAAAATGTCTCTTTCCTCTTGTAGGAGATCTATAAAGATCTAAGATCCATTAATCAATTGGTCTGCCTACCTACCTTTCCAATCTGTCTATCTCAGTAACTTCACATTTTCAAATCCACTTAGTCGCTAAACTGTCTTTGAAGCCCTGAATCAATACTCAGGGAGGTTTCAGGGTCACTCATGGACATCCACAGAGCATCAAAAAATGTCAGTTGTTCCCAGTTAAGACAGAACAAGGCAAAGCTCTGCCTTCCTATTTCAACTCTCACACTGTAAACAACTGTCTATTCTCTTCATGGTCTATTTTGTGCCTTGCTTTTCTTACTGGTTTTGCTGTTTAAAGTGTCCCCAGGTATAATGTCTAAGTGCTCTGTAGTGTTGCAAAGTGTAAGAAGACTGTGATATGCCTTACAGAGAAAATATATGTGTTAGGTAATCTTTGCTCAGGAGTGATTTACAATGCTGTTGGCTGGGAGTGCACATTTACTGAATCAATGGTATATGTACATTAAATAAGATGTATTTAAACATAAAGTACACTACTTAAACATTAATTTTTAATTCAACTTGTTAATATGTTGTTTAGGATATTGTATCCTCATTTATAAGTGAAATATATTTGTAATTTACCTTTATAACAATATATTTTCTCCAATTTCAATATCAGGTGTATCCAGATCAAGTAGAATGATTTTGAAATATTTCTTCTTTTTCTATTGTCTATAAGATTTGGCATGATCTGTTTTTTGAATCTCTCTTTTACTTTTATTTATATAATATTAGTTGTCTATTTTTGAGACGTTGGAAAAAAAATAAGAAG
>CAUYRH010019644.1:0-20159 GCA_963574655.1 Perodicticus potto
GTTGTTTTGTCAAGGGACTATTAAGTTATTTTCATGAAAAGCAAAAATGTATTTTGGAATCAATGTCTTAAGTAAACAAAGTTGAGTTAATATTGATTCCTTATCATTATATATATCTTTAATTAACTAAAGAGCCCAAGGGGAGGAAAGTTCATTTTCTTAAATATCTTGATGAAGGAAATGACTATAGTTGTTTTTCTTTCTTAGGCTATATAGAAATAGTTTGCCTTTCCAGCAATAACTTTATAAAGATTCTGTAAAGATGATATTGAAGATTTCAAGTGTCAGAGAGGTTGTCATAGATGGAAGACATTTTAGACTATTTTGTATACATTACAAATGAGACTCTTGGGTACAAAAGATGGCCTAGTCTTTGCTTTTCATTTGGGTTGTCTTTGAGGCACATAGATGCTAATGTGCTAAGATATTGGAATCTTTAAGAAATGGCAGATGACAGAATTTTTCATGAGATTACAGTGTCTGCATCAAATTTCTCTATATACACATGATAGAAATACTACATATCATGAAAGCCAATTAGGTAGAGTAAAAATATCCAGGGAACTCACAGAGTTTTGTATTATTTTATATTTTTATGACCCAGGAGCAGTTCAGAGCTTATTTTTGATGGAAATTTTTAGTATGTTATTCTTCCTTGCTGACGAAAACTTGCTTGGGGAATAGGAAAGTTGAGCTAATTATGTCAGGATTTGTCTTCATTCTGCCAAACACAAGAAGAACATTTCAGATTCTGACCGCTGTCTTGATGCTGCCATGTTTTAAGCTCTTTGGGTCCCTGAAGACACAATCCACAAATCTCTAGTGTGCCTGCCTTGGATAATATCTGGCTTTAAATGACTCTCTGTAAGTTAATAAAATACACTCTTTGTCTCAGATAGTGAAGAGAAGTAAAAATGAAAGGCGTTAACACTTAGGCTGTGTTAGTTGACAATGGGTTGCAAAGAAAGTCTGCCGTAAACCAGAGTACCATGAAGTCCTGCACCCGTCTTTTTGTTGACGCATAACATTTGACATTGTTTTGCAGAAGGCTGAAGAGAATGCAGAAGGTGGAGAGTCTGCCCTGGGACCAGATGGAGAGGTGAGGGTTTTTTATCCATTTCTGCTGTGTTCTGCTGAATGGAGTCCCTGCCAAAACTTGCAGCACCATTCTTTTTGTATACTAACCTTGTTTGTACTCAGCTATTTATTTTTAAACATAGTAAAAAACTAGAATAACATAAAAGGGATATAGTGAAAAGTAATCTACTCCCATCTCAGACTAATGATCAGCTGATATTAAATTTCTTGTGTACCATTCCAGAATTTTCTGTGCACATATAAGCATATATTTATGAATATATAGAATGCATCAGACTCTTAAATGATTCTATAATTACATTTGTGCAGCAAATGATATAGAAGCGTAAAATATGGCCCAGTTTCCCTAGTTTATTACTAATTTAAAATTATAAAAACTATATGAACCAAACAATTCACATGTGTGGTTTACTTATTTTGTTGACATTTTCTATAGGCTTACAATGTAGCTTCCATGTGTATATTCATCAGCCTAGTCCTAGATTTTATTTCCTACTATTTCCAATATTCTCCTGAATCATGAGGATATAATTATTTATTTATTGAGTTTTTAAATTTTTTTCCTGAAAAACTCAAGACTCTGTGCCCATGGTTCACAGTGAGGAGGAATACCTCTAGAGCAGGATGGGAAGGGGTTTTCTTTCAAACTGCCTTCTCCTTCTCTCCCAGACACTGATTAACGTGCTTGGAGGATTGGGGTGGGTGGGGAATTGCCTCTTCTCATTCTAGAATCACTATGCCCGTGAGTCTGCTCTGAACTCAAAAAGCTTAGATGCCAAAAAAAAAAGTTGTAGCACTGTTCTGTGCAGAAACCTCTTGAACAATAAATGTTGCTTAACCACTATAATCCATCACAAAGAAAGAAAGGATCAGAATAAATGTCTAATGTGTAAGAAACTCTCAGTGGGCTGTTAAGGGGAAAGAATACTATATATTAGAGCACTTAGAAACAACTCTAATTTGCGAAAGCCCAGCCTTACCTAAGCATGCCTGTAATTAACAAGCACACAGGGAGAGATTTAACATGTTAGTGTAATAGTGTTCTTATCTCTACTATCTCTTAGGAAAATTAGCTTCTGATCTTGAGCCTGTTACGTACACTTTTTTTTTTCTCTTTTATTCTTAACACATGTATTGTGTTTGCTTCAGTCTGCAAAGTGGACATCTTGCTCAGTTTGTTTTGAAATAATGTTCTTAATTACACTCTTCTGTACTCATTCAGTGATGTTGCCAAGGTTCTAATTTCCAGCTACAGTGATTTCCAGTTTTCTTTGAGGCATGACATCAGTAATAAAACAAGTTGTATTAAAGTGGCTCAAGATAACAGAAGATGAGTTTTCCAAGGGAAATGATAGCAAATAGTAGATTTGCTTCTTGAGTGTATAGATGACCTTTTACATTAATGAGAAAGAAGCATTGTGTTGGCATGCAAAGTAATGTTTGAAGCCATTGCTTTAGCATACGCAGAAGGAAAAAGGGCAGTCTGGAGTAAGCCTTTTATTTTTATTAGGGTTATTTTTGTGGATAATCACTAACATGTTGTTTCTCATTCTGACACAGTTTTGTTGAGGAAGTAGAGGGAAAGAACCATTAGGTTTATGTTTTGGATTTTTTTTTTTTATCATTTCTTATAAGATATAAAAGATAACCTACAGCATACTGGTTTTTCCTATCATTTCTGCTTAACTTCAGGGCCCAGGCGTGGTGGCTCACATCTGTAACCCTAGCCAAAATAGGAGGATTGCTTGAGGCCAGGAGTTTGAGACCAGCCTGAGCAGGAGCAACACCCCATCTCTACCAAAAAATAGAAAAAATGAGCCAGGCGTGGTGGTACACACCTCTAGTCCTGGCTACTTGGGAGGCAGGAGAATCACTTGAGTCCCTGGAGTTTGCAGCTGTAGTAAGCTATGATGACACCAGTGCTTCCAGCCCGGGCTACAGGGAGAGACCTTGTCTCAAAGGAAAAAAAAAAAAGATTTAGGAAAATCTGTGGAATTAATCAATTATCTAAACATTCCATTTCATTACTTTTCAGGAGATAGATAACTTGAACCACTAGCAAGTCAAGCTTTTCCAAACAAATGGTTTCCTTGGGGGTACACTTCTAGAAGTATAGGATCACCCTGTAATTAGTAATATTCATTTGCATAATATCACTCCATTTTTAGGCCTTTTAAAGACAATTTGTTCTCTGAAACAGGTTAAATACAACCTTTGCCATTTCATTATTCTTTTAATTTTCTGAGTAAGCCATTTTTCACAGAGTTTAATAATGAACCTCTACTCAATCTTGGTTGATTCTCCAGATTCCAAAGAAGCAGAGCTATTTTCCTTATCATACTCTTTATCACAGGTTCCAGGGGTTGGGTTAGCTACCTTGTGGTTTGGTTCTGTATAAAGAACACTGGTTCTGAAGCCAAACCAGCCACTAATGAGATTACTTGGGTTGCAATATGTTTTTCTTTTTCCATTCTCCCTGTAGCCATAACTTTGCAATAGCTATTATCTGGGTAGTATTAGTGGAGGATTTGGGGAGTCATTAGTTGCAAATTACCAAAATCAGCTCTGCCTGATTTAAATAAGAAGAGGATGTGTAAATAGGATATTGGGTAACTCTTCAGTTCTCTGGGATGCCTGGAAAACCAGGCTCAGGGCTATTCCCACTATTATACTATACAACTGGTCCAGTGGGAACATGGCTGCCGTCAGGAGTAGGTGGGAGATTGGTGGAGCCAATTTCACTTCCCTGGTATTGTCACCGCTGTAGTCTACTGTTCCACCAGTATGACTGTTTGACCATTTGTCCTCAGTCCCTTGAACTTCTGGCTCCTAACTTAGGGCCTTGGTTAGTGCATCCAGTTGGCGGAGCTGGAGATTTTGCCTGTACTTTTGGCTTTTAGGGAGAGGGCACCTCCCAGTGAAACTCATTAGGTAGTGAAATTTCCAAACACAGGAAGAGGTTTCAGATGCAGGGCAGCCAAAAGGCTGGGAGACATCCAGCACAGGACCAGGAGAATGTCTTAATGCCAAGCAGTGATGTGATTTTTTTCCTCCTTTTTAGCCCATAGATGAGAGCAGTCAGATGAGCGACCTCCCTGTCAAAGTGACTCACACAGAAACCGGGAAGGTCCTATTTGGACCAGAAGCACCCAAAGCCAGCCAGCTGGATGCCTGGTTGGAAATGAATCCTGGGTACGGCATGAGAGCGGCATTAGTGGTGTCCTTTTGGCTATTTTCGATTTTGGCAGTCCTTTTAAAATCTTCAAACTCAAACAACATGGCCTTTGCTGAGATGGTTGGAATTCTTACTTGCATTTGTAATTTACATGTAGAATGTGCTAGTTAAGTCATGTGTGTCTGTATTGTTTTATATTTTAAAGAACTAAGCTCCCTTCTCTTCCCCACTCTTTTTCCTTAGTTACGAGGTTGCTCCTAGATCCGACAGTGAAGAGAGTGATTCTGATTATGAGGAGGAGGTATGTATGTCTCTCTGTTCGGGGTTCATTGGTTTAAAAGTGGTTAGAAAAAGAAACTTCGCACTGAATGTAGGCCCAACCCGTGTCCTGTCATGTATTATTCTTGGGTGGGCTTTCAGGTGACAGGTGAGGCTTAGGGTTTGCAGAAGCTTTGATGGTGCATGTCTAAGGGCACTACCACGAAGTCCTGGCTGATGGGGAAGCTTGGTGCATTCTAAATTCATTTAGAATCAAGAAACAAGAAGCTGGCATTAAGTTGGAGATGGTGAAATGGTCTTTCTGGGAGAACTGAAGATGGATTGCTTATTTCTTTGGGAACAGCAGTCCCATGCTTCCACGTGATTCACATTGAGAGTTAGCTGCCTAATAATTTCTAAGTCCTTTAGGAAAGGAGTCTAGTTGAAGTTGAAAGTCTGAGAACTTAGATGAAAAGGCCAAGATGAGCTTGGTTTAATGAGTTTATTGATCCTCTTGATTTTTCTTTTAAATGTAACTCTCATTTGAAATGTTTTTAATGTACTTGTTACTTAAAGAGAATCACATTTCTCAGTCTCTTAGAAGAAATACTTGATCTGGAACCTAAAATGATATTCTTAGATGCATTTAATAGAAATTAGGAAACCATCAAGATATCTGTCAGATCAACTATGAAATACGTAACAATTACAAAGAGAAGAGTGAAAAGATTTGATCATCTTTCTTAGAGCACTGTTAACATGTCATCATTAAATCTGATGTTTTCCAGTGTAGAAGATCCTTGGTCCAAAGAGTGCCACGGCACCAAGGCCAAGGCCTGGGTAAAGCAGTCTTACCAGGATCTTAAGACAATTGCTATTTTCTTTCTGTTTCATGGATCTGTGTTTTCTATATTAATCTACCACGAGCACTTCCTGCTTTTGTAAAGAGGAAAAATAATAAGCGTTACATTTTAAAAAAATCATACCCATAAAAGAGCAAATACTTTTTGTGGTGTGCTATTTTTTCCAGCTATTCCATCTCTGAGATATTTAAAGGTTATAAAATCAATTTTAAAATGTGTCTTGTTTACTTGGATAAGTAGGCCCATAAATGATCCACCAGAGGAATCTTCTCTGTGAGTAGGAGAGCCAGAGAGGGGCAGCGATAAGGTAAAACAGGCTGCCTAACCAGCAGGTGCCAGCCTGAGCCCTACAAGCACGGACCGCCCTAGACAGCCGGGAGGAAGATGAACTCTGACCCGGGAGACAGGAGACCCGGGAATTTGTCTCAGGCCTGCTACCAGGGAGCCTGAGTGACTTGTGGAGAGTCACGTCCCCTCTCAGAGTTTCATTTCTCACCTGGAGAAGGAAAGAGTTGTGCCCAGTCCTCAGCTTACTCTCTGCCTCTGAATCCACAGGTTGGATTTCAGCATCGAGACTATGTCAGTTCGTATTTTGTCATTCAAGAGTTATGGAAAAGCGCCGTTCTTTTTAAACCTGCTTTTAAAAGAAAGTCTGCTGCTTTATCTAGATTTCAGTGGTTCTCAACCTGTGGGTCGCAACCCCTTTCTAACAATGAAAATACATTACGGCATTAGGAGGGCTGGGAACCACTGATCTGGAAGACTGAAGCTTCCAGACCAGCTGAGCAGTGGACATAACGAATACTTAGCAGGGCTTTCAAACGGGGTGCAGTAGTGCTCCAGTGGCTCAATCGGATAGCGCCTCGTACTGCTGTAACACTGTGAATCAAACTGGGTGCAGTACACAGTGCAGAGGTGGGGGGGGGTGGCTTCCTCTGCCAAGTTCTGGACAGTTTTACCTGAGTACTCAGAAGCCTGTGAGACGAACCAGCCACAGAAAGCAGTGTGCTTACAGAGGACGCAGGTGGGGCCATCAAAGTCCCCTGGCTTTATCAGAGGGAGCATTTTTATGAGGAGGAGGATGCTCAGATTTCTAAAGTCTAGCTTTGGGAAGAAGAATATCTAATGCAGCTGAGTCAGTGAGAGCAGATTCGGTCTATAGGACTCTCTGATAACCAAATAATGATAAATATCTGTCTTTCTGGCTTGCTGTTTACTTATTTATTCTTAGAAGCAAGAATTGGAAGGGATCCCCAGAGAGGTTCCTTTCAGGCTCTCATTCAGTAGTTTAAGGAGCAGTGAGACGGTGTGTTGCCTGCCTGAGCAGATGCTAAATTTACTTCCTCCCTTCGTCGTATATACTTTTTCATTTAATCTCTTGTCAAAAAATGCCTCATAGAGAATCCCTAAGTAAAAATGCAGTTTCTCCCTGTTTTTGTTCCCTCCATAGGATGAGGAAGAAGAGTCCAGTAGGCAGGAAACTGAAGAGAAAATACTGTTGGATCCAAATAGTGAAGAAGTTTCCGAGAAGGATGCTAAGCAGATCATCGAGTGTGTATCTCTCAGGTTTTTCCCTCGGAAATGCACTGTATGAGGATGCCTCTTCATGAATTGTCATTTAGAAAATTTTGCTTAAGGCGGAGAGCTAACTTCATGCATACACTCCACTGAAACTGCCAGAGACCCCATGAGCTCTTCTCTCCCCTCTTCTTTCTCTCCTTCTTCGCTCCCTCCTTCCTTTCCTTCCCTCGTTCCCTCCCATCTTTCCTTCCTTCCTCCTTCCTGAACCGCCACGTCCAGCCCAGCTCGCCCCTGGGCTTCTTCACACCTGTCCTCTGCGCGTCCAGCCCATATTGAACTAATGAAACTTACATGCCCGGCTGGCTGCTTTTCTGCCTTTCCCCTCTCGCTTCACGGCTTCAGTATTTGCCTAGAAACCCGAGGGAGAAATGCCAGTCGCATCTTCTCCTCACTGTCACAGCCAAGCGTGCCGCCATCTCCCACCCAGTCCCTGAGCCCGCCCCATGTCTCCTGCCGAGTGCCCCGGCTCGGTGTCTTACCTGTGCCAGGAGCCCTCTATCAGCGGTTGGCACATTTCTTTGCTTGGATAGCTCTGCTAAGAAAATTGTTGGGAAACAATATGCAAAAGAGCACATTTTAAAAGATGAGATTCTTTTTTAAAAAAAAACAGGAATAGACATTCTTCCATTTCCCCTTTTATTCCATAGCTCTGTGCCCCACTTTAGGAACCGACTGCCACGGTCCTTTGCAGAAGGTTTTAAGAATCCCTCGATGGCTCTTCATCGCCTGCAGAATGAGATACGAGTTTAGGAGCAGGGCATAGAAACCTACCTCTCCTCTATCCTCTTTGTGCTGCCTCCCACCTATTGTTCAATCTCCACCAGTGTCCCGTGAATAGGATTTATCTTTGTTTCCTAACAGCCAGGGACAGCTTCACTGGCAACATGTTAATCGGCAGGTGCAGGGCTCAGCCTCTTATTGGCCTTTTGAGGTCAAGGGGACCAGCTTTCAAATCCCGTTTTCGCTCCTTTTATGTGACTCAGACAAATGAAGTAACCTCTCTGAACTTCAAGTTCTCCACACGCGCTCAATGACAATGAGGATAGTAATGCCCGCTGTGCTTAGTTTTTGCGAGGATTACAGGTTGTGTATTTTAACTGCAAAGCATGTCATGGGTGATAAACAAGCCATCATTATTTTAGCTTATTTTAAGCTCTCAATTCATCTTTTAAATAACGTATGCACGCCAATGTCTGTGTGTGATTCTCCACGTTCTCATTCTCAGGACAGCGAAGCAAGACGTGGACGATGAGTACAGCATGCAATACAGCGCCAGGGGCTCCCAGTCCTACTACACGGTGGCCCACGCCATCTCCGAGCGCGTGGAGAAGCAGTCTGCCCTCCTCATTAACGGGACCCTAAAGCATTACCAGGTAACAGGCATGGTTGCGTTTCCTTGGCTAATCGTAATCTTTTGCCTAATTTCGATTGAAGCGTGTCATGCCCTTGTTGACTGATGAAGAGGTTTTGATGGCAGTGGGACATTTAACCAGGTCATGTATAAGACTGTGATCCCTCTTGCTGTGTCTGCAATTCTTCTTTCAGAGTTAAGTACTTCCACGTGACCATCTTTGCTAGGGCTTACCACACCCGTTTTCTCTGTTATGGTTGAGGGATGAATTTTGTCTTAACAAGTACTGGCTTAACATTCAGATCAGTTTCACTGTAGATCTCTTCAACATGGAAAACCCAGCCACTTTCTGTTAAGGTCGGGGATGTCTGTATCTCATCTTGAAGTAAATAACGTGTTTCTTTGCAATTTTTAGTAGTGCCTATAAGTTTTATGTTATGGGTTCAACCACCCAGGAGTAGCTGTCTACTACATTTGTGCTTTTTTAAAGATACAATAAAGTTGTGAGCATCTGTGCTTTAATTAAAAACTGGACTATAAACAGAACAGATGCTTTATTTGACCTGTCTGGATTGGGGTTAATTCCTGTCTTCTACCTCCTTACCACTGTGTAGTGTTTCCCAAATTGTGTTCCTTGGAATGTTTGTTCCTTAAAAACAAATTCTGTGGTCAAGTAAATGTAGGAAATACTATCATCTGTAACTAGGATTATAATATAATTTACTATTCCAAATGTGGATACTTGTGAGAGTGCATAGAGCCCCTTACTATGGATATCAGACATAATTTTAGTCAAGCCATCTAGACATATGGTCACCCTGACTATGACCCCTCGACCCTCTTAGTAATTCGCAACACACTAATGACTCTGCAGAAACAAGCGTGTAATCCATGTCACATCAGTGTCCTGTAGTAAAGTAACTTGTCTAACATCGTTTAACTTTGTATTTCCTCAACTTCTTTGGCCATCAAATGCTATTTTTATATATCATCACTTGGCCTGTCAAATCAATGTCTTCTAGAATATGCTCTAGGGAAGTCCCTTCCTAGCACGGTTCTCAAGTTTTTGGCATCAGGTCCCCGACACTTGACACCATGTCTGCTGCCCCTGCGCGCGAGTGAAGAACAGTGATTACTAGTCGAGGACGGCTTTGATTTGTGCTAAAGTGCCGCAGTTTTTACCCAGCATTGCTTTCGTATCGTCTATGCAGATGTCAACGCAGTAAAAATGGCAAATCATCATCCACCTTGTGGATCTCCTGGAAAGGTCTTAGGTCTGCCAGGGAGGACCACTGCTCTGGGCTTAGTAAGGTAACATTTTCTCCAAAGACCATGCCACTTTCATGAGGTCCAGACTGGTTTTCATCTTTTTCATCATTTGGCCTGCCTGTCGTGGTGGTTAATTCAGAGTATGTTCTAATAAACTTTTGAGTATCTGTATATGGGAAACCTATTTTTTTATTATTATCCATAAATAACTTTTAGTGCCATATTGATTTTTGTCTGCTGTCCCACACCGTTATAAGCACTCCTTATCACCCTTCTTTCGAACCTCTCTTCTCCCACTTCTAAATGTGAATTTTGTACTTTTCTGCCTGGCTGAGCCGCGGCAGGTCACCTGGACATGCCCTGCACCATCTCGCTCAGGGTTCCTGCTTCCTAGAACCTGACCACCCATATCTGCCTGATGAGATCTTTTCCTTTCCTTTCTTTTCATTTCAAGTGTGGCTCAAAGCCTTCCCTGGTCATTCTCTCCATGAGTAAGCCTTCTGTCCTCTTGTTCCTTGACAGGTTTTTGTATCATTAGGATTTACTCAACCTTGACATAGCTTACATAATCCTCCTCCTTCTTCTTCCTGGAACCAGAAGCTTGGTTCAACATGCAGCCCTCCCTGCCCCACAGTGCCACAGCCTGGGCAAGTCCAATCACTTCCCACAATTCTTGTGAATTTCTAATCCCCTCTGTCTTATTTCTGCTTCTGTCTTGTCTTGAATTAACATAGATGCAAAATTCAGCTGCTTTACCAATTTTGTTTAAGAAAAAACCTACCCCCACAAAGTATCCAAATGTTTCTTGTGTTTAGTTGACTTTTCCAATGGCCTGGTGGTCTTGGGGTCACATTATAGGCCCACAGCTTCTCCTGTCTGCCACCTGTAGATAACAGTTACTTCCCCTCTTTATCTTTTGCCTGTTCTCTTGGAGGCTCTTCCTGTTTCTCTGCTTATCTCTTGATGTTGCTGTAGTTCTGCAAAACCTTAGGATGACTTGGAGTCGTACATGGTACCCGGTAGCTCAAGTGGCTTATGAAAGTAGTTCTTCAAACCATTATAGTGCCTCTTTAAGTCTCTCTCTGGTCAATACGTTGGCACCGTCAACTCTTTCTTGGGACATGTGCACACGTTTCTTGTTTATGGTTTCCTCTTTGAATGCAAGCTCCTTCAGGGAGGCATGCGTTTTACAGACCTCAGTATCATAAATAAGTCAATCATTTGCTTTGTTCTTACATAAAACAAATAAACATTAACATTTCCCTGAGTGTAATATCATTAGCGAGCTAAATTGACCTTAGCAGAGATATATATAATTGCATATGTGTACATATATTATATATAGAGGTTTAGATTTTTATATATAAATATGTGTAGATACGTATGCATATATATAATTTCCACAGGCTGGATGTGCACCACATGTACATATCATACAGTAGGCCTAGTTCCTTATGTTGACCACCTTGTTACAGTCCCTCGGATCTTCAACTTACAGAGGTTCTATTGTATATAGAATTGATGTTACCATTTAAATCTAGTGTCTGTGGTATGATGGTGGAAAGGAATTAGCGGTTGTGGGATAGAGGTTTAACAATTTTGTTTCTTTTATACTTAAACATGGGGAATCCAAAGGTGAATCTGTGGTGCAGTGCTGCTGTACTTTAAAAATACATGTATTTTGAACATGTTTCCAGGCAATCAGCTTCCATTGTGTGCAGCCCGTGGGGAGTATCCACATTGCAAAGTTTCCATGTGCTACCTGGGAACTTTCTCTCTGCCAGGAAGAAAACCGTCCTCTTGTGATCTCAGCAGAGCGGCCCTGGCTCTCCAGCACTCTGCTTCCTCACCAGCCCCTCAGTTTCTCACGCAATGGTCTATCGTTACCTATGTCTAATGATCTATGGCAAATATGGCTTTGGGTTTATTTGTCTTTAATCTTCATGTTGTTGTTTTGTTCTTGGAGTGGTTGGAATAGATTTTAGGTTTGGGTTTTCTTCATTTGTAATAATGCTAGAATGTTATATACTGTGAAATGCTAAGTAAAGATGAGCCGCAAAGCTGCTTAAAATCCCACCAGTATGCTCTAGCCCATCATTTCTAAATCTGATTAACACTCGGCACCTGCCAGGCAGCAGGGATGATTACAGGCTCATATTTTACATTCCGTGTGCATTGGTGCCTCCCCGACTCTCCAAATGTGGGAAACCCAACGTATAGCACTGAGGAGTTAAGAAGTCACAGCCTCACTTGAGTTGTATTAGTATTAATTACCTGTGCAGATCTTGGATAATTGAAGCAATTACTCTTCATTTCAGCTCCAGGGCCTGGAATGGATGGTTTCCTTGTATAATAACAATTTGAACGGAATCTTAGCTGATGAAATGGGGCTAGGAAAGACCATACAGACCATTGCACTCATCACTTATCTGATGGAGCACAAAAGACTCAATGGCCCCTATCTCATCATTGTTCCCCTTTCGTAAGTAAAGTCATTTATTCTGCAGTCACATTCTGTGTGTTGCCAAAGTGCCTCAGTAGCAGCTTGTCCTTGTTTTTCACTTAGGGCAGGATTGTAGCATGTGGTAGGATTACCAAGAGCAGGTGATCTGAATTGAGGTTTTAATTTCCCACCCTACCCCACCCTGGCCTCCTTGACTGGCTATTTAAACCCAGGACCAAGTGATTTGAACAGGCTGCACACTGCGTAGTGGGTCCTATTCGTCATCACTGATTCCTGAAGGGGAAAGGTCTGTGTGTATGTCTGTCTATAAGATTGCGTGGGTTTTAAAATTTCTTTGATTTGGGCAGTGCCTGTGGCTTAAGGGAGTGGGGCACCGGCCCCATATGCCAGAGGCCAGAGGTGGTGGGTTCAAACCCAGCCTCGGCCAAAAAAATCCCTGCAAAAATAAAAGATTTCTTTGATTTTTCCTTATTGCATTTGCAAAAAGTTTTATTTGTATAAAGTCAAAAGATTATATATTGTTAAACCTTCTTTTATTGTATTTTTTTAAAACAGAACCTAAGTCAAAGTCATAACTATAAATTTTGCATGAAAGTAACCTCAGGATGTGCACTCCATGTGTCTGCTGCCTCCTAAAGACAGGTGCTCGCGGTTCACCGTTACATTCCCAGTGCATCACCTGCTGCACGGTTCTTAGTAGGTCTTTACTGACCCTCCTAAGTGAGGCAGCCACACTCCCTGGGAGGTCAGCATATCTGGCTTAGGTTGCAATTTCATTCACTGAGGTCTCATTATAGATCTCAGTGCTGATATAAACTTGGACTTTGAGTAAGAATAAGGATTCTGTTTTTATATTTTCTTCAGATTTTTTCTAATGGGGACTTTTTGCAGATCTTTCTATATGAATTATCTATATTTATAATATTTAGATATCCTTTGCATTTCACCTGTGTTTTGTATGAAAGGTCATTCAATATTTCTTCCCTGTTCCCTCTGAGAGATTTGTTTAATATCTTCATGTGGTTTTGTAATTTATTTCTCCTAATCCAGCTTGTCTCTGAACTTGCATGGCAGTTTCCAAAGATTCCCCAGATCACTCTGGCAATTGCTGTTTTTCAATACCAGAATAAAATTTAGGGGTTTTCTTTCTATATTTATGCATTCTTTAATTTTTCACATGAGATTTTTTATGACCACAAACAAATTTGTGATGCTTCATGGCAGCTTATTTCTAACTTACCTCTTTATTTCCAGACCTTTAAAATAAACATGTAGTTGAGATATTTTATGTCCTCTAGCCTCTAGAGAGCCTTTTAGGTGAGGCCTAAAAATGAGTAAGAACATCTTTTTAACCACTGATTTTTATGCAAATGTCTTCTTTTCTGTATTTTTTTTGTTCTGTAGGACTCTGTCTAACTGGACATACGAATTTGACAAATGGGCTCCTTCTGTGGTGAAAATTTCTTACAAGGTTTGGAATGCTGTATTTATATATAAATGTGGAAAAGCAAAAAATAGACCCTATTTTCTTCATTCCATATGCACATCTGTGAACTGTATTTGGTTATAAAGTTTTGTCATGTACATCATGTACTAAACCGTGAGAGTTAATCATCCCAAGAAGATTACTGTAATAAACCATAATTACTTTCAGATAGTGAAATCCAGAAGAAAATTGTTAATTATCATATTGCGAGGTTTCTGATGAGAGTAATACAAATGACAAATATCGCACATTCTTTGTGCTGCTGACTGGCTCACTGCGGGCTGCCACTGGGCTGACTGTTCCTGCAAAGTCAGGCATTTCCCCGGGCGTCCAGTGCCTGCGTATGCTCCTGTAGAAATGGAGCCATGTAACAGAGCAACAGGTTCTCTGCTACCACAAGGTCATGGTCATTTCCATTTCAGTATCCCCTCCCTCAGTCTTCCATGGGAAAACCTTTCTGTAAGGGTCTGGAAAGTGTCAAGATGTATGCCAGGTAGCCGAGATATTCTTCATGGATAATGGATCAGTATATGATAATCTGTGTGTGTGTTCTTTCTTTAGTCACATGTCTGGGCTTCATTGAACAGTGAGAAATAACACTTATATACTTCCCCTGGGTGACATATGTTTCTTTCCATTCAGGGAACACCTGCCATGCGTCGCTCTCTTGTCCCCCAGCTACGGAGTGGCAAATTCAACGTCCTATTGACTACTTATGAGTACATTATAAAAGACAAGCACATTCTTGCAAAGGTATGCTTTAAAAAAAAAATTTTATCTCTAATTAGGATCCATCTCACCAAAGTGTGAAGTATTCTTCAAACTGTACTCAGTAGTATAATTTGTTAAATGACTTGTCTCCCATTCTTTTTATTTTGTCAAAGTGTTTGCTGAATTTTGGTCATAGTTTTTTAAATTTATGCTTCGTGTGTGTGTGAGTGTGAGTGTGTGTGTGTGAGTGTGTGATCCTAGGGCTCTTACCTTTCTCCCTGTCAGAGTTAATGAGTTTACATCTCTTACAAAAATTCACCTGGGTTCCTTCTGCAACCCTTTTTGCTCTCCAACAGCCCTGAACATGCTCAGGAAAGAAATAATTGTTTTTGTTGCCCTGGGATATTGTCAGCGTAACTTCATTCCTCTTGTGCCTGTCTCTCTGAAGATGAGTAGGCTCCTCTCCATATGGTCCACCAGATGAACATTTATTTGAGCTTCAGCTCTTGCGGTATCCCTGTTTTAGGTTTTTCCTGGTAAAATAATAAGCTATCATGTTCGAATTACTCAGGGCTGTTTCTGTGACTGTTTGGAGCTGAGAAAGAGTTGTTTCTGTGACCTATGTGTCTCCTAATTTGTTTTTCTATTTTTATCATCTTGTCTCCTAATACGTTCATTGAGAATGATGAAAGCAATCATCTTTCATGGAATAAACAATGAAAACGTAATTTTTTTTTTCTTTAGTAAGTTTTTCCCCCCATGGTGTTTTGAAAGCACTATAATCTGAAACTAAGTTATGTCCAGAATTGAACAGAGTCTCTCTTTTCTGGGTCTGTGCTATCTCTGCATTAAACCTTTGCTCTGGGAACTGATAGTTCCCTTCATGACATCATAGGAAATAACATAAAGGAAGTTTGTTCCCGGGGGAGGTTTAATAATTGAGATGGCACTGGAACAATCCTGTGTTCCTCAGACTCAAAGATGAATTTGGCAGTGTCAAAATGATGTGTTGTCAATATTACTATGGGAATGTGTTTGCGCATTTGAGATACTTAAAAAAAAATTCATATCTTTTCTTCTGCATATGTATTTCAGAATTCATTGGAGATGCCTGGTAATGACATACACTGCTTTTATTTGTTACTGGAGAAATAGAGCTATACAATGGGGTAGTAATTTTTCCCAAGTAGAAGACCTAATTAGTAGTAGACCCAATGGCAAAATCAAAAGCCTCTGATTCCTTGTTTATTATTATTTCATAAAGCTACATTAGGCAGGAAAGTAGATTTGGAATATTTATTTGAATACATTTTTGTCTGATGGCCTTTTTGCATGCTATTGGCAAGTTTGGAGTTGATTTTATAAAATTAATTATTCTTAAACACTTTTCTTAGAGGTGGTGGAGGAGAGGGGGAAAAAATCGGGTGGTTCCTTTTACCTGTACTTCCCAGACTGACAGATGATTTATGCCTTTTCCCTTGACGTGCGTGACTAGAGCTCCTAATGAGGAAGGCGAGGATTGTACAGAATCCTTCCCTCATCTCCCTGATCTTTCTAGGTGCTGTGCAGTGGGATCTGGGGACATCTGAGCACCAGATGTTTTTCTTGGCCATTGACACTGTTCTGTAGGGTATGGCTAGGCTTAGTGGAACATTCCTCTTTGTTTTCACTTTAAAGCACTGAATAGTGGCCTTGAAGAAAGCTGAATGGTGAAGTATGAGAGAGGAAAGGGGCAGTGATTGTGTAGGCTTAGGAAGGAGAATCATGCCATATGAGCATTTGTGACTTTTTAAGTGACAGTCGTATGGAGGGGAGTGTATTATATTTAATCATGTAGTTTTGCCAAAAATGGAGGAACGAAATTTTTGCATTTCACTCCCTGCCAGTTGAGTATATCCTTTTATTTTAGATAAAACAGGGGTTCCTAGACTTGGCAGGTAAGGAATATGTATAAACTGAGGGACCCTGGTGGGTAGATCTAACTTTTTTTTAAAAGGCTGGATGTTCAGATTTTTATGTGAAATATTCCAACTTTTCAGTTTTATCAATCAATTCAAACAAAACAAAACACAGTATTGAGCCAAGTCCTGGCTTGGAAAAATTAGTCATTAACAAATGCTTCAAGTAGATGCATGTGTTCTGTGCCTACTGTGAGCAGAGTTCCCATGACCATGAAATCCAGTGAGGTGTCACGATAAAGTGCCAACAGTAGGAGCGCTGGACGGGGAGACACAGGATCCAGACACAGGATCAATCATTTTGTTCTGGACCCTTCTTTGTCAAAGGGTCATTTGGGATCACATAGCCTGCAAGGGACATTGTTGCTTTAACATTCCATTGTTATATGATATCTTATTTGATCTGTCAGGCATGGAAAACGGTCTGTTTCTTGATATTCTTATATCACAAGGAGTATGACATCATATCACATACCAAGTGTGGGTTCTCTGGTTTTCCACACCACCACGTGCCTGTTGGAAATAGCCGTGGACCACCTTACTTACCATATGTCGGTCCTTCCTCTTGTGTTGTAGATTCGGTGGAAATATATGATAGTGGATGAAGGACATCGAATGAAGAATCACCACTGCAAGCTGACTCAGGTCTTGAACACTCACTATGTGGCCCCCAGAAGGATCCTCTTGACTGGGACCCCACTGCAGAATAAGCTCCCTGAACTCTGGGCCCTCCTCAACTTCCTCCTCCCCACAATTTTCAAGAGCTGCAGCACATTCGAACAGTGGTTTAATGCTCCATTTGCCATGACTGGTGAAAGGGTACTTGTCTAACTTTTGTTGTTTCCACTGCATGACCATAAAATTAAGTGAAAGGGCCTAAAACTAAGAACATCAGCGCCACGGAAACTCCACAGGGTGGTTTAACAGTGTCGCTTATTTCATGAAGCTGATCAGTAGGTGGACGTGGTCGCATTCTGGGGTTATTTTCCCCTCCTAAGAAAAGGGATCTAGTAGCATCTGGGGCATCCTAACCCCTTTGTCTTTTGCCACCATACTTACCAGCCCACCAGAGAATGTTCCTGACTGATGGAAGTCTTAACTGCAGTGGGTTGCAGAGAGGATGACCATGGAGATAGCTATCAAAGTAATTTAATCAAACCAAAATCAACCAGCTGAATACAAGCTGTAAAATAAATCTTCCCTTGTTGTAAACTTGGACTTCCCCAGAAAGCATTTCTCCATAAAGAGTTTTTGTGTAAAAGTGACTAGTTTATACTGATTTTCTGTCCACACTTTTTTCAGGTTTTCGTGTGAGTTTCAATTTTGTGTGTACATAAATACTCCTCCTGAAGTAGTCATTTTCAAATTTCATAGATTCTTTCAACTGTCTTCTTTTAGAGAACATTTATGAAAGGAAGGTATGGGCCATTGTGAGAAAAGAAACAGGCACATGTCATTGTGATCAGTACTTCCTTAACTATAGGAACGAGAGGCCACTGACAATGCTTTAGGAAAATTTACGTTTGATCAGCTTGGTCCTTTAATTCCGAGGTTCTCATAGGCACATTCGCCACTTGTTAGCAGTAAAGTCATTTGCTTGCCCGTTTGTAGAAGGCGGCGTCCATCTACAGGTTTGTTGGTTTGTTCGTTTTGTTCTATTTGTTTTTATTTTGAGGTGATCCTCCCACCTCAGCCTCCCTGTAGCTAGAACTGCCAGCCTCAGATATCATAAATAGGAATACACTTAAATTAGATCAGGGCCAACAAAAGGAAAGGAGATAAGGTAGAGACTTAGAGACCCACTAGCATAAGTTGGCTCTACTCTTATCCTTCCTCTTTTTTAGTTCAAGGCCCTGTTCCCTCTGAATGTCTCTACAAGTGACAGGCCTAAGTTAAGGCTCTAACTTTAAATAGGAACACGTTAACCACTACCCCTTTGTCTCATTCTATCTCAATCTTCAATCAGCCTTTGTTGTCAGACTTACCTCATAAAATTTTGAGCTGCTGACACTACTGATCTAAAACGTGTGGCTTCTGGGCCCTTTTCCACAGAACTCAGCGCTAAGGCATAGACACCCATTTCCAGGCCCTTTTATTACCTACCACTTGGGAGGCAGATGGGAAGACAATTTGGAGATATATGCAAGAGGCACAAACTTGGCTTTAATATAACATTGAAATCATGTCTTGAAACACATAATAAGTGTGACACAAAGCTTTATTACACGAAACATCCTTTTGTTAAAAAAAGGATTCACATATGTTTGCCTTGTAGGTGGACTTAAATGAAGAAGAAACTATATTGATCATTAGGCGTCTACATAAGGTGTTGAGACCATTTTTACTCAGAAGACTGAAGAAAGAAGTTGAATCTCAACTTCCAGAAAAAGTATGTTGCAAATTTAAAAGTTGTGTTTTTTCTTCCTTGCAAATATATGAAGTGCCTACCCCTGAAATTATGTTTCTAAAACGGTAGGTTTGTATTTTAGTCCCAAGTTTCATGAAAATATCTTAAAGGGCTTTTGTGTTTGATAGGGCTAGAGAGAGAATGGGTGTTGTGGCATATTCGGTCTTGTTTCCAAATTCTTTAGGGCAGATTTATAAAATTATCAACTTCCTTGAGTCTCATTGCATTTTAATTTTAGATTTTTTTTTTTAAGTTACTGACTGCATTAAGTTCTATAGGCACCACAAAAGTGTTCTGCTTGTAAGCTAAGCAAGGGTTTGACTTTGGGACTTGTATCAGTATTGAAGGGCATAGTGTACATTTCCCAGGTTTCTCAGAAGTTTATTCAATATTTGATGTTTGTGATGTCACCATCTGACAGTAAGTAAAAAATAGAGGTTCTGCAAATTACAAACACATCATCTCATTGTTCTGGGGCATGTTTTTGTCCTGCACCGTAACAATTAGGTTCCTGTGAACACTTGAGTATTTTTCAGATTGCTTTATAGAAATCGAATTTTTAGTACTTAAGGCCTCAGCTCTGTGTTTTTGGATTGGAGTTGTACATTCGTTTAATATTTCTGATCTGAGTCTTTTAGAATCTTGCACTTTTGAGTTCTAGGTTTCATTCTTTTAAAGATAGTTTAGCATTGTATTCTATTCATTGCATGAGATATTTTGATTCGAGGCATTTGAGTTTTTTCTTTAAATGGGCCGATTCTGAAATGTCTTATTTTTTGCATGATTGTGGTTTTTCTGGGTAACAACTCTATTTTTGGACAGATTGGTTCATCCTGTTCATACTTAAGTGGGAGTTGGCAAGATGGTGTACAAAGTTGATCACTTTGCTAAGGGAGAATTTTATTCCCTAATTCTGTACTCATTAACAGTCATAAAAATTTAAAAATGAAAAATTATTTTTATACCATGCTTAACCAAGTGAACATAGGAATGTTTAAGTATTTTATTTTGTTGTTAAATGCATCTTGGATAATTGAATGTTGTTGATACCCCCTTTGCCTTCCTGTGGTCTTGGCTTCTGGGTAAGGCCCTTTCTGTCAAGATGGAGTTTAGTTGCTGAACAGATAAGTGGTAAATGGGTACACGTGTAGTGGTCATATGGCTGCCTTCAGCTACTTCCTGGGTTACTGTTCCTGTGATCCTGCAAGTTATAGAGAAGGAATAGTAAAAGATTTTAATTTGTCTTAAAAGAAGTATAAAATGTTGCTGACTGCAGTCCTTTCATTGTTCATCCCATAAAACTTTGTAATCTTACTTATTCATTTCTAGGACTGGCTAATGTAGATTGGCAAAAACATGTAAGTTGAGAGTATGTCCTAAGAAAATCCATTGTAGAAAAAAATCCAATTTTTTTGTATAATAAGGATTACGAGGTGATTAAATATATCACAAAGGTATTCTTTGCTTTGGAAATATTCATTCTATGGTTGTTTTTTTTTTTTTTTTTTTTTTTTTTAGTCATAGCCTAAATGTTTCAC
>CAUYRH010019649.1:0-12386 GCA_963574655.1 Perodicticus potto
CAGCATAAGGTTATTTAGTTCCCATGTTTTTGTATGAGTATGCAGATTCCTGTTGTTACTGAGTTCAACTTTTATTCCATGATGGTCCAAGAAGATACAAGAAATAATTTCTATTCTTTAAATTTGCTGAGGTTAGACTTGTGACCTAAGTTATGATCGATTTTGGAATATGTTCTGTGCACTGATGAGAGGAATGTGTATTCAGTTTTGTTAGGATGAAATGTTCTCTAAATGTCTGTTAAATCCAAATGTTCAATGGTTAAATTTAAGTCTAAAATTTCTTTGCTTAGCTTCTTATTGGAGGATCTATCCAACACTGCCAAAGTAGTGTGAAATTCTGTGACTACTATGGAGCTGGGGGGCAGTCAAGTTGCTCATGTGTGTTAGAGTCTCTCTTACAAATTGATGTGCATTCTGGTTGGCTGCATAAATATTAATAATTGAAATCCCATCATCTTGAGTATTACCCTTAACAAATGTGAAGTGAATGTGAAGTGAATTTTTCCTTACTTTGTTAGTTTAAAGACTGTTGTATCTGCAAATAAAATTGCAGCACCTTCTTTTTCTGCTTTCCATTTGCCTAGATTATAGATGACCATCCCTTCACCCTGAGTCTATATTTATCTTTTAACATAAGATGAGATTCTTATATTCAGTAGATACCTGGCCTGAGTTTTTGTATCCGGTCAGCCAATGTGTGCCTCTTGAGGGGGTAATTTAATCCATTCACATTAATTGAGAATATTGGTGAGTCTATAGAGTTTTGGGCATCGAGTTTTTCAAAGTCCAGTGGACATTTTTAATCCTTTCACCACTGTGGAAGTTGGAATTTCATCAAAAGTTTCTGAGTGAGTCTACTTTTGTGGTGGAGGATTGTGCTGGTCATTATGGAGGATAGATCTGAGAAAATCCTAGAGAGCTGGTTTAGTTACGGCAAATTTCTTCAACATGTGAATGTCATTAAAGTATTTAATTTCTCTATCATAAATGGAACTCAGTTTAGTTGGATACAGGAGCCTGGGTTGAAAGTTATTTTGTTTTAGGAGATAAAAAGCCAGTGACCACCCTCTTCAAGCTTGACAGATTTCAGCAGAGAGATCTGCAGTTATTCTAATATTTTTTTCCTTGTAGGTTATGGTTTTCTTACGTTGGGCTGCTTTCAGAATTTTCTCCTTCATATTAACTTTAGTGAAGTTAATTATGATGTGCTTGGGAGATGTCTTATTCAGGTTGAGTCGTGCTAGGGTTCTGAAACTGTCTGTTATCTGAATTTCAGAATCTCTTGGCATGTCTGGAAAGTTCTCTTTCATAATCTCATGAAGAAGAGCCTCTGTGCCTTGCAAAGCGATGTCATCACCTTCAGGGATTCCTGTAAAGTGAATATTAGTTTTCTTCAAATTATCCCACAGCTCTCTGAGAGAATGATCCAGTTTTGCTCTCCATTTCTCTTCCTCTTTGAGAGTGTGGGAGTGTTCAAAAGCTTTGTCTTCAGTGTCAGAAATCCTTTCTTCTATTTGCTACATTCTGTTACTGAGGGATTCTACTGTATTTCTCAGACCTTTGAGGCCTGCAAATTCTTGTTTCAATGTGTTAAAATCTTTGGTGATTTTGTCTTTGAATTCTTTGAATTCTTGAGACAACTTTCAAAATTCTCCTTGAATTTCTAATTCCAACTTTAACTCTATTCTATTGATCTTTTTTGCAATCCAAATTCTGAATTTGATTTCTGCCACCTCAGCCATCTGTTTATGAATGGGATCTTCAGTTGTGTCTGCCATATCCTTCCTTGGGTGGGGTTGATCTCTTCTGGTTATTCATGTTACCTGAGTTTTTCCACTGATTCCTCCCCATGATTATTTTACACTATTTGCTAGATGAACAGATAAGGAGAAGTTGGGTTGGGGGGCTCCTGGAGTAGTGATTAACCAGTCCTTTGCCCAAAAGCTGGGATTGGTGTCTGTACCTTTTCCCCTAGAGCTTTTCCAGGAACTGGTACAGTGCTGTGGCCTGAGAAACTGGGGTTCTGCTTGGTGTGGTGGGGCTAAGTGGCTCTGTCCTGTTTTCAGCTGGTCTCTGTCCTACCCTAGTGAATCAGTTAGTCTGGATTGAAGTCTCAGATGTGGAGAAATACCAGCAATTAAGTCACCCTGCCCCCCACAGGCAACAATTGGAAAAGGAAAATCAAACCTTCCCACAACCACACACCAGGGTACCATGTTGGATAGTCATCGCATGATTGACCCCATTCAAGAGGCCCAAATCCAATTGTCCCAGTCAGCACTAGTCTCAAGTGGGAGAGTTCAAAATGTCTCTGGAAGCTAGGTAGCAGGGGTCACCTGGCAGCTCAAGTGTAACTTGCTCCAGTGCTCCATGAGGTCAGAAGGACCCACCCAGCAAATAAATTAGTCTGGGAAGGTTAATGCCTCCTTCCTCACCTTGCACCTGTGTCACTCTCAGTTACTGGTAACCCCACAGGACTGTGACCCAGTTCCCTCCAATGAGCAGATGCTTGAGGGGTTTGCGCCTGCCTGAGTCGCAGGGAGATCTATGTCTCCTCAGCCAGGCAACTATTCTCTGCTACTATCTGGCAGGGGGAGGTGAGGCCTGACAACCTTGTGTGCTTAATGGAGGCTGGGGCAGTTCACTCAGTTCTAGCCCTGGCCCTGATTGATGTTGCTGACAGAACAGAAGAATTTCGCAGAATTTGTTTCTGTCCCAGCTATACTGCCCTGCAGAACAGTCGCTGTTTGAATTCACAGAAATTGCGACCCAGCCCTTTCTGTGCCACTGCCTGTTCTCAGCTGCAGTCTGTGTTGGGGCAGGCATGGTTAAGAGCTTACACTCAGCTGTCAGTTCTAGCCTCTGCCTGTCTGCCTTTTTCTCAGCTATGATCCCCTGAGGATCACTTGCATCTCAGGCTCAGTAACACAGTACTGTGGGTCAGCCACGCCCTGGGAGTCTGCCATCTCTGCACACTTATATTCTAGTCCCTGCGATCTTCCCAGGCCAGTACTGCCTCAGGCATACCCTTTACTCCCAGGGCCTGAATTTCCATCCCAAATCTGTTCCGCCAGTGGCTGCCACTGGAGAAGATGCCAGGCTTCCTCTGCTTGTCCAGAAAGACAGGGAGTGTCTCTTGGGAATATCTCCAGGAGTGTTAAGTCTATTGTTCCTGCCACTGCAGCTGCTGCTCTGTGCCTCAGGGCACCTCCTCTCCTGTATGATCTCCTCTATTGACTATCTTCTCCTTACTCCCATGCCGCAGAATCAGCACAGACCAGCAACAGCCCATGCCCTGTCCACACCTCTTGAGAAAATGCCCAAGAATCTAGACTCCATGGGGAACACACTTCCATACCTTGGGTTAAGAGTGGAGGGGAGTGCTGGGAGTTCAGGACTGCAGGTAGAGAATATATACAGTTTTATACAGTTTTATACCTGGCAGGAGAGTGCCATGGTATCCTAGTAGGGGAAGGAGGTTGGTTTTTTTCTCCCATGGAATAAAATGGGAGGACTTTTTAACTCTGCTTGCTTGTTTGTAGAAAGTATACTGTGAGCTGTTCTTATGCGGGAGGGGACTCCTGTCCACTGGGCGATGGATTTTGTACCTTTTGTTTGTATCCTTGGGGTCGCAGCTTGCCTCAGCAGGGTTGATGTGCATTCTTCAACCTTCTGTCTTGCCTCAAATGTGAACCATCAGCTTACTTGCTAAACTTCTGTCCCTTAACTCTCCTTCTGGATAGGAACCTCTGTGGAAAGCTGGCTCCAGTCAGCCATTTTGCCTAAACCAAGTTGTAATAATTTAATCTTAAAATGTATTTGAAAAAGAAAATAGAAAGAATGTATTTCATAAAATTGTGCAGAATTTTGATTGCATAGCAGTCCACTACATAATCCACCTGTGGAATCTAGATAAGCTACTGGACATTTTCAGAATATTTATTTGATATTTTTAAATTTCCAAATAAGCTTTCACTCTTTTTTTCAGATATTAAGAAAATAATTGGTCACTGCAATTTATAGCAATGATAGTAATTCAGACATACAAGACATCAAACCAAAGGATTAGAAAGGAGAGCCCATAAACAACCCTCACAGATATGGTCAAGTAATTTTTGAAAAAGGTGCTATGGGGTTAATCTTTGTGTGAAAATGACTGGGAAATGGTGTCTAGACAGTTGATCAAACTTTATTCTAGGTGAGTCCCCAAAGGTGAGATTATCATTTGAACCCATAGGCTGAGTAATGTAGTTTGCTATCCATAATGTGGATGAGGCCTTAAAACTTCAGCCGAAACACTGGCTGTCCTTGGGTCTCAAGTCCACTGTTTTTGGACTGGAATTTATATCACTATATCACTAGCTTTCCTGGTTATCAGGCCTTCAGACTGGGACTGAAACCACACATTAGAATTCCTGGATTTATAGTTTGCTGCCTATGGATCTTGGGATTCTCTGCCCCCAAAATCATATGACCCAATTCCTTATAATAAATTTCTTTATATCTGAGATAGATAGACATACGTATAGATTCTGATACAGATATACATATACATAAATCCTATTGGTTCTATTTCTCTGGATCACTCTGAGTAATACTAATTTTTGCTAGTGTAACAAACACCTAAATATGTGGAAGTGGCTTTGGAAGGAGGAAATGTATATAGACCAAAAGAGTTTTGAAGTACATGGCACAAATACAGATATTAAGTGTGATTCTGGTGAGGACATAGGAGAAAATGAGGAATATGTTGCTGGAAACTGGAGCAATGGTTGTCCTTACTGTGAAGTGGCAAAGAGCTTAGCTGATATGCGTTCTAGACTTTGTGGAGGTAGACTATGTGAGCAGTAGAATTGGGTAGTTAGTTCAGGTGATTTCTAAGGAAAGTATAGAAAAAGTAACTTGGTTCCTCCTGACTGCTTATATTAAAATGTAAAGAGATGAAATGAAGAAGGAATTGGTAAGCAAAAGAAATAAGTAACTTGAAGACTTGAAAAATTGTCAGCTCGGTGCCTGTGGCTCAATGGGCTAAGGCACCAGCCACGTACACCTGAGCCGGCGGGTTCGAATCCAGCCCAGGCCCACCAAACAACAATGACGGCTGCAACCACAAAAAAAAATGGCTGGGTGTTGTGGTGGGCGCCTGGAGTCCCAGCTACTTGGGAGGCAGAGGCAAGAGACTCGCTTGAGCTCAGGAATTGGAGGTTGCTGTTAGCTGTGATGCCACGGCACTCTATCCAGGGTAACAGCTTGAGGCTCTGTCTCAAAAAAAACAGAAAGAAAGAAAAATTGTCAGCATATCCTTATTTGCAAAATTGAGCGAGCTTGTTCTGAGGAGAACACTAGGGATATAGATGAACAACCATTTGATAAAGAGATCCTGGGTGAGGCCAATGAACTTAGTTGTCTCAACAGAAGCCTGATTATACCCCCAGAACCAGTGCCAGTTTAAACTAAAGGGGACAGAAATACAGAACAAAATGAAGGAAGGCTGTGAGACTTCGTGGATTTGACAAGACAGGATAATAGAGCTATTTAACTGTAAATGTGCCCTATTCTTCAAGAAAAGGGAAAAGTTACCCCTTTCAGAAAGCATTTCAGAAATCATCAGTTGAAACCACCACCTGAGGAGCAGCACCTGTGGCTCAAGGAGTAGGGCGCCAGCCCCATATACCGGAGGTGGCAGGTTCTTAGTTTCAACTTTCCAGATGGCCTCTGCCCAGAGCTTCAAAAGAAAACCACTCTACCCACCCTTGGGACTAGGGCAAAGCCACAAAAGTACAATCCCCACCCCAGTGGGTCAGGAAGGTAGGTCTGCTGCCCCAGTGGGTCCGGAGGTGGGGTGTTGAACCATATAGGATTATTCTCCAGCCATAAGATTAAATTTGCCTTGCTAAGTTTGGGACTTGCTAGGGATGTATCACTCTGTACTTATTTCCTGTTTGACATAGGATTATCTATCCTATGCCTGTCCACAATTTGCATTTTGAAAGTATATAACTTCAATGGATTCACAGGTTCAGAGCTAAAGAGTAATTTTGTCTCCAGATGAATTGTACCTCAAGTCTCATTCATATCTGATTTATATGACATTTGGATGCCTCTTTAGAGTTTATGGTGAAATAAGTT
Source organism: Perodicticus potto (assembly GCA_963574655.1). Lineage (NCBI taxonomy): Eukaryota > Metazoa > Chordata > Mammalia > Primates > Lorisidae > Perodicticus > Perodicticus potto. The sequence goes on from CAUYRH010019649.1 coordinate 6,130, forward strand.
AAGACTTTTGAGGATGAAATGAAATTAAGGTATTTTGTATGTGAAACTAAATTTGAAGGGTGTGGGAAGAATGCTATGGACTGAATATATTCTAGCAAAAGCACATTGAAAGACAGAAAATTTTTGAAGAAAGAGGCTCCTCCCTGGTTAAAAGGTCAGTGGTTTTGTTGCCAGAAGACAAGGCCCAACAGAGAGAAAGAGCTCCCAAACACCATGTTTATAAGAACAAGGGCTTTATTCACTGGCCAGGAGCTTATGGCATAGAATTCCAAATGGCCACACTCCCCAACTAGCTTGGTCTTTCCCTTTTTGTCTCTAGTCAAAAACTTCCTACCCATAGGAACCTTTTTCATTGGCCAGTTTGAATCAAGCAGGTGATGCTCTTCCAGCCCCACAGAACTATAAGATTTCATAGAAGAGGAAATTTCTAAGTTCTAGGAAGTTAAGTCTATAAATTCTCAAGAGCTGAGTTACCATGGAGAGGACTCTCCAGGTGTATCCTTGTGGTCTCCTTGAGAAGACCTGTACTCCTAGACCTCCCCCTCTCAGGTATCCTCTCTCAGTTTATACTCCAGAGATGTATTAAGCTGATCCATTTTTATATAATTTTAATATGCTAGAAAATGTTCCTTTGCCTTCATTGGTGATAGGGAGAGAAAGAAAGAGATGCTACATAGAAGAAAACAAAGGTTCATTCAGCACTTAGATGCAGCAAGTGTTGGCCTCTTTTTTCATTTTCAAAGATATTTAACAAAAGTTTGATGGCACATAAATCTTACTAAAATGAATAACTGTGGATTCCATGGTGACCTTCACATTTGAATTCACACTCCTACTCAATGGGTAGCCTTTTTTGTTTCCAGAACAAAAAGGGTTTTTTTCCCCCACATATTTGCCACAAAGCACAGCAAGATTTCAGGGAAAGAATATGTGACAGTTGAAGACAGGGCCTATGAAGACAAATTAATAATACAGTTGCTTATGGATGAAACACATGTATGCAGTTGCAGCATTGGCTATAATATAATCCAACTTCAGCTAATTTCCAAAGAATAAGAAGTCACATGTAAATTGCAAATAGTGAGCCTTTTGTTTTATAAAACGCCAAACAAATGTGTCATCACTTTGCATGTGAATAATAACATATAATAAAGTAAAAAATCTCTTGATCTGAAGATTGTGTTGGTAGGTTAAGGGAAAGGACTGAAAATCTAGGGAAGACACACTCAAAGAGGATACAAACTAGGAAAGAAAAAGTCACAATACACTCTTTCTTTTGTTCTGTTTTCCAATTATTTCTTACTAGAAAAAATTGTCATCATTTATAGTGTTTAAAAAATTTTTACTGGATTTTTGGTGGCTTACTGCATGCTGAATCAAAGCAGCACCCTGAATCCCAAGTTATACACACAGTGTACTCCAGAACTGGGCTCCCAGAGAGTTTCTGATCCCTGGGAAAGCAGACAGGAATATACATAACTATAACTAAAGCACTGAGGACCAGGCTAGCTTCCTAAAAATTGTCAAGTTCTTTTTGGTGGATATAAGAATCCTCTAATAGTTAAGAGCTGGAAATGATCTATATCTTCACCTCTCACTTCTAAGGGGTCAGATGCAAAGCAATCACAGATCACCTTCCATCAAAGGAATCACAGATCACCATCTATCAAAGGCATTTATTAGCAAGTAGATGTGAACTTAATAGACCTGCAGAATGATTCTCTATGACTTAATTTATAGCCAGCATCTTTGTGCTTAGAATGTCCACTTCAAAGGGGACTCTAGGTCAGCCCTTACAGTCTGATCTTGATCCTTTCGGACAAGGGGATCTGCACATCCACCAGAGTGCAGATTGGTGTTGTACTCCATTAACACATACAGTGAAGAGGGCCAGGCACAGTGGCTCACATCTGTAATCCTAACACTCTGGGACAAGGCAGGTGGATTGCCTGAGCTCATGAGTTCAAGACCAGCCTGAGCCAGAGTGAGACCTCATCTCTAAAAATAGCCAGGTGTCGTGGTGGGCACCTGTAGTTCCAGCTACTTGGAAGGCTGATACAAAAGAATCACTTGATCCAGGAGTTTGAGGTTGCTTTGAGCCATGGCACCATGGCACTCTGCTGAGGGTGACAAAGTGAGACTTTGTCTTAAAAAAGAAAAAAATAAAGCCAGGCAAGTGTGTACCTTTTCCTGTGCAGCATTTGTTCAGGTTAAAGTAGTGGATCCTATATCACCTTTCCATCTGATCTCATAATCTCATTGATTTCAATTTCACCAATAATGATATATTATTAGTTATCTAGTTCTAAGGTATTTATTTAGAGTAAGGAACTCATCTACTAATTAATTCCCTTTAGGTTGTTGACTATAGGTAACTTGTACTTACCTTAGAGCAGAGAAGAGTAAATTATTACACAGAAAATTATTGCAACATTGGAGATGGGGCTTGGTCTTCAAGTCTTAAGATAAATATACAAAAGGAAGGGAAAGAAAAGAAAGATCCTTATTGTCCATGATTTTACCATTATCCATGCATGATAACCAAGATGCCTGTAAAAGCTGATTAGCAGAATCTTAGTGATCAATCAGAAGGAATCTAATCTGTAATTCTTTGTGGATGGGAATAGTTTCACATGAAATCTTTCTCTTCAACATAGTGACCAGATTCAGTGCTCTCTCATCTTCCTTGAAGTTTTGTCCTCCAAATTTGGAAGAAATTATTCAGTTGACAAACTATCAAGGCAAAAATCATACCTTAATTAGGCAAAAAAACTAATGCAAAAATGAGATGTACAGGAAGAAGGAGGAAGCATGTACGAAAGCCCCATCCCACTGCCCACAGCCCCACAGACCACACCAAAGATTAGCAGGGCAGCAGAAGGCCCCTTCCTCACTCATTACAATGTGCAGGGTTTGGGGGGCAGCTACATGCTTAGGCCCAGGGCTGGAGTTATGGAACTAAGTCTCAATTGTGCTTCTCTTATCTTCCAGATGAGGTGCTGGGTAGTGACTTCATTTTTGTTATTGTCCAATCATAATTTTCTGAAGTGTGATCAACAACCTACAAAAAACTTGATTGCCAATTTTTGCCTCAGAGGAGATCAATCAATCCCAAAGTAGACAACATTTAGCACCAGAAGGGAGAGTGACACTAACCTAAATAGGAAACCAACAATCTTTGGTCGAAAGCAAAATCTACAATCTGGTGAATCACTATAGACTGGTAACTACATATTTGCTAAATTTTTATATTGTGTCAAAGGCCTGAAAGCAATTCTTAATATTATCATAGTGACAAGTTGGAACAATGATGGGAAATAGCAAACCAGATGTGAAATGGAGGGAAATCTGGTGACCTTCCCCATCAAAATGTTGACAGTGTTTGAAAAATGCAAAATATAAGCAGAAATGTTAAAAAAAAATAAGTTTATATTACAAAAATGACATAAATGCAAACAGAAAAAAAGAAATAGAATGTTACTACAGCTAACATTCTGCTTGTAACATACAGAAATTATTCTTTTTAAGAAAGGAGAGGAAATTATCTACTTTAAGACCTAGGTGATAAATAGATGGGAGAGTAGTTCCTTTTAATCCCCAACTAGCAAATGCTTTGCCAGAAGGATATGCTAATGTCACTTTGTAACTGAGCCACACACCAAGAATGCAGAAATTCGTAAGGAATGATGACTTTGCAAAGGAAGTGAAATTATAGATATGAGAAATTGGATCCAAATTTTCTTTTGTAGCACAATCAGAAGTGGTGAATTACTCTCTAGAAAAATTTAACTAAAGTTCTGGGAAAATATATATGTATCGTCTTAATCTTAAATGCACTGCAAAGTAAAAACAAAGAAACAAATCAAAGAATATGTTGCTCCTCCACATTACTACACGAGAGATTCGGGAGATAATCCAAGGCCAAAGGCACCACTGAGAGACTTTAAACAACTCTGGATACCTGAATTTCCTCTAATGCCTGCACAACATGCAGGGGACAAGTGACAGTGCATAGCACTTACTCAAAGTAAGAAATCAAATAGGATTTCCTGCCGACAATAGGAAAGTGAGTAAGAAATAAAATCAGATACCCAGAAAGAAAAGTCAAAAACTTTGTATGCCTCAAGGCTGTCATAGATGAGGACTGAGTGGAGACTGAGAGAAAAGGAGGAATCATTTCACCTGAGCCTTCTGTTTTTTGTTTTTCTTTTTAATTAAATCGTAGCTGTGTACATTAATGCAATCATGGGGAACAATGTGCTGGTTTCATATACAATCTGAAATATTTACATCAAACTGGTTAACATAGCCTTCCTAGCATTTTTTTAGTTATTGTGTTAAGACATTGATATTCTGCATTTAGTAAGTTTCACCTGTACCTTTCTGAGATGCATCGTAGGTGTGGTCCCACAAAATTACACTCCCTTCACCCATCCTCACCCCTTCCCTCCCTTCTCTTTCTACATGTTCTTGGGCTATAATTGGGTTATAGCCTTCATATGAAAGCTATAAATTAGTTTCATAGTGAGGTTGAGTACATTGGATACTTTTTCTTCCATTCTTGAGATACTTTGCTAAGAAGAATATGTTCTAGCTCCATCCGTGTAAACATGAAAGATATAAAGTCTCCATATTTCTTTAAGGCTGCATAATATTCCATGGTGTACATATACCACAATTTATTAATCCATTCGTGGGTCAATGGGCACTTGGGCTTCTTCCATGACTTAGCAATTATGAATTGGACTGCAATAAACATTCGGGTACAAATATCTTTGTTATAATGCAATTGTCGGTCTTCTGGATATATACCTAGTACAGGAATTATAGGATCGAATGTAAGGTCTATTTTTAGATCTCTAAGTATGCTCCAAACATCATTCCAAAAGGACCGTATTAGTTTACATTCCCACCAGAAATGTAGAAGTGTTCCCTTTACTCCACATCCACACCAACATCTCTGGTTTGGGGATTTTGTGATGTGGTCTAATCTTACTGGAGTTCAATGATATCTCAAAGTAGTTTTGATTTGCATTTCTCTGGTGATTAAGGATGATAAGCATTATATCATGTGTCTGTAGGCCGTACACCTGCCTTCTTCAGAGAAGTTTCTTTTCAGGTCCCTTGCCCACCCTTAGATTGGATCACTTGTCCCTTTCTTGCTAATACATTTGAGTTCTCTGTGGATTCTGGTTATTAAACCTTTCACAGAGGCATAACCTGCAAATACATTCTTCCATTCTGAGGGCTGTCTGCTTGCTTTACTAATTGTGTTCTTGGCTGTGCAGAAGTTTTTTAGTTTGATCAGGTCCCAGTAGTGTATTTTTTATGCTGTTTCAATTGCCTGGGGAGTCCTCCTCATAAAATATTCGCCCAGGCTGATTCCTTGAAGACTTTTCCCTGCACATTCTTCCAGCATTTTTATAGTTTCATGTCTTAAGTTTAAATCTTTAATCCAGTGAGAGTCTACCTTAGTTAATGGTGAAAGGTGTGGGTCCAGTTTCAGTCTTCTACATGTCACCAGCCAGTTCACCCAGCACCATTTGTTCAATAGGGATTCTTTTCCCCACTGAATGTTTTAAATTGACTTGTCAAAGGTCAAATAATGGTAGGTAGCTGGGTTCATCTCTTGGTTTTCTATTCTGTTCCATACATCTGCCTCTCTGTTTTTGTGCCCATACCATGCTGTTTTGATCACTATTGATTTGTAGTATAGTCCGAGGTCTGGTAGTGTGATTCCTCCTGCTTTGTTTTTATTTCTGAGTAATGTCTTCTCTATTCAAGGTTTTTTCTGATTCCATATAAAACGATGTATTATTTTTCGAGATCTTTAAAATATGACAATGGAGCTTAAATAGGGATTTAATTAAAGCTGTACATTGCTTTGGATAGTATGGACATTTTAAGAATGTTGATTCTTCCTAGCCATGAGCATGGTATGTTTTTCCATTTGTTAACATCTTCAGCTATTTCTTTTCTGAGAGTTTCATAGTTCTCTTTATAGAGAGCTTTCACATCCTTTGTTAGGTAAACTCCCAAATATTTCATCTTCTTTGGCACTACTGTGAATGGAATAGAGTCCTTGACTGTTTTTTCAGCTTGGCTGTTGTTGGTACATATAAAGGCTACAGATTTATGAGTGTTGATGTTGTAACCTGAGACACTGCTGTATTTCTTGATCACTTGTAAGAGTTTTGTAGTAGAATCCCTGGTGTTTTCCAGGTATACAATCATATCATCTGTGAAGAGTCAAAGTT
>CAUYRH010019650.1:0-33287 GCA_963574655.1 Perodicticus potto
CACCAGCCAGTTCACCCAGCACCATTTGTTAAATAGGGAATCTTTTCCCCACTGAATGTTTTTAATTGGCTTGTCAAAGATCAAATAACAGTAAGTAGCTAGGTTCATCTCTTGGTTCTCTATTCTGTTCCATACATCTATCTCTCTGTTTTTGTGCCAGTACCATGCAGTTTTGATCACTATTGATTTATAGTGTAGTCTGAGGTCTGGTAGTGTGATTCCTCCTTCTTTGTTTTTATTTCTGAGTAATATCTTGACTTTTCGAGGTTTTTTCTGATTCTATATAAAACGAAGAATTATTTTTCTTAGATGTTTGAAGTATGACAATGGAACTTTAATAGGGATTGCATTAAAATTGTATATTGCTTTGGGTAGTATGGACATTTTAGCAATGTTGATTCTTCCATCACTGAGCATGGTATGTTTATCTGTTTGTTAACATTTTCAACCATTTGTTTTCTTACAGTTTCATAGTTCTCTTTATAGAGATTTTTCATGTTCTTTGTTAGGTAAACTCCCAAATATTTCATCTTCTTTGGCACTACTGTGAAAGGAATAGAGTCCTTGATTGTTTTTTCAGCTTGGCTGTTGTTGGTGTATATAAAGGCTACAGATTTATGAGTGTTGATTTTGTAAACTGAGACTGCTGTATTCCTTGGTTACTTCTAAGAATTTTGTAGTAGAATCCCTAGTGTTTTCCAGATATACAGCCATATCATCTGTGAAGAATGAAAGTTTGATTTCTTCTGACCCTATATGGATACCCTTGATTGCCTTTTCTTCCCTAATTGCAATGGCTACAACTTCCATTGTAATGTTAAAGAGCAGTGGAGACAGTGGGCAACCTTGCCTGGTTCCTGATCTGAGTGGAAAATGAATTCAATTTAACTCCATTCAATACGATATTGGATGTGGGTTTGCTGTAGATGGCATCTATCAGTTTAAGAAATGTCCCTTCTATACCCCTTTCTTAAGTATTCTGATTGTGAAGGTATACTGGATATTATCAAAAGCTTTTTCTGCATCAATTGAGAGAATAATATGGTCTTTGTTTTTTAATTTATTTATGTGCTGAATTATATTTGTAGATTTAAGTATATTGAACCAGCCTTGAGATCCTGGGATAAAACCCACTTGGTCATGGTGTATAATTTGTTTGGTGTGTTACTGGATTCTGTTTGTTAGGATCTTGTTGAATATTTTTATGTTGATATTCATTAGTGATATTGGCCTATAATTTTCTTTTCTTTTTGGGTCTTTTACTGGTTTGGGGATCAAGATGGTATTTGCGTCATAGTATGTGTTGGGTAGTATTCCTTCTTTTTCTGTATTTTGGAAAAAGTTAAGTTATATAGGTACTAGTTCCTCTTTAAAGGTTTGGTAGAATTCTGACATGAAGCCATCTGGTCCTGGGCTTTTCTTTTTAGGGAGATTTTGTATTCTTGATGCTATTTCAGAACTTGATGTAGGCCTTTTCAACATTTTCACTTCATTCTGGCTAAGTCTTGAAAGGTGGCATGGTTCCAAGTATTGGTCAGTTTCCTTCAGATTTTCATATTTCTGAGAATAAAATTTCTTGTAATATTCATTAAGGAATTTTGAATTTCTGAGGATTCTGTTGTTATTTCATCTTTACCTTTTCTGATTGATGAAATCAGAGATTTTACTCTTTTTTTCCTGGTTAGGTTAGCCAAAGGTTTATCTATTTTGTTGACATTTTCAAAAACCAACTTTTTGATATATTGATCTGTTGTGTAATCCTCTTTTCAATTTCATTTAATTCTGCCCTAATTTTGGTTATTTCTTTTCTTCTGCTGGGTTTGGGATTGGAATGGTCTTCTTTTTCCAGTTGATTGAGATGTCCCCTTAAGTTGTTAACTTCCTGTCTTTTCGTTCTCTGGAGGAAGGCTTGCAGTGCTATAAATTTCCCTCTTAGGACTGCCTTTGCGGTATCCCAGAGGTTCTGATAATTCGTATCTTCATTGTCATTTTGTTCCAAGAATTTGGTGATTTCCTTCTTAATCTCGTCTCTGACCCATCTATCATTTAGCATAAGGTTATTTAGCTTCCATGTTTTTGTTTGAGTATGCAGATTCCTGTTGTTACTGAGTTCCACTTTTATTCCATGATGGTCCAAGAAGATGCAAGGAATAATTACTATTCTTTTAAATTTGCTGAAGTTAAACTTGTGACCTAAGGTATGATCCATTTTGGAGTATGTTCTGTGGGCTGATGAGAAGAATGTGTATTCAGTTTTGTTAGTATGAAATGTTCTGTAGATTTCTGTGAAATCTAAATGTTGAATGGTTAAGTTTAAATCTAAAATTTCTTTGCTTAGCTTCTTATTGGAGGAACTATCCAACACTGGTAAAGGAGTGTTAAAATCTACAAGTAGTATGGAGCGGGAGGAAATAAAGTTGCTCGTGTCTTTTAGAGTCTCTCTTATAAATTGCAGCACATTCTGGTTGGGTGCATTAATATTTGAAATCTCATCATATTGAGTATTACCCTTAAAAAATATGAAGTGCCTGTCCTTATCCTTCCTTACTTTTGTTGGTTTAAAGCTTTTTGTATCTGCAAATAAAATTTTAACACCTGCTCTTTTCTGCTTTCCATTTGCCTAGAATTTAGATGACCATGCCTTCACCCTGTGTCTATATTTGTCTTTTAAGGTAAGATGAGAGTCTTGTATGCAGTAGATATCTGGCCTGAGTTTTTGTATCCAGTCAGCCAGCCTATGCCTCTTTAGAGGACAATTTGAGCCATTCCCATTAATTGAGAATATCAATAAGCCTGTTAGCATTTTGGGTTTTGAGGTTTTCAAAAGTCCAGTAGACATTTTTAATCCTTTCACCACTGTGGAAGTTGGAATTTAATCAAAAGTTTCTGAGCGAGTTTACTTTTTTGGTAGAGGGTTGCTCTGGTCATTATGGAGGGTAGGTCTGAGAATATCCTGGAGAGCTGGTTTAGTTATGGCAAATTTCTTCAACATGTGAATGTTATTAAAGTATTTAATTTCTCCATCATAAATGAAACTCAGTTTAGCTGGATACAGAATCCTGGGTTGAAAATTATTTTGTTTTAGGAGATTAAACATTGATGACCACCCTCTTCTAGCTTGAGAAGTTTCAGCAGAGCGATCTACAGTTATTCTAATACTCTTCCCCTTATAGGTTATGGTTTTCTTACATCTGGCTGCTTTCAGAATTTTCTCCTTCATATTAACTTTAGTGAAGTTAATTATGTGCCTGGGGGATGTCTTATTCAGATCGAGTCATGCTGGGGTTCTGAAACTGTCTGCTGTCTGAATTTCAGAATCTCTTGGCATGTCTGGAAAGTTCGTTTTCATAATGTCATGAAGAAGAGCCTCTGTGCCTTGGAAAGGCACTTCTTCACCTTCAGGGATTCCCTATAAGGGCAATATTGGTTTTCTTCAAATTATCCCAGAGCTCTCTGAGAGAATGATCTGTTTTTGCTCTCCATTTCTCTTCCTCCTTGAGAGTTTGGGAGTGTTCGAAAGCTTTGTCTTCAATGTTAAAAATCCTTTTTTTTTGATTGGTCCATTCTGTTACTGAGAGATTCTACTGTATTTCTCAGATATTTGAGGGCTACAAATTCTTGTCTCAATGTGTCAAAATCTTTGTTAATTTGTCTTTGAATTCGTTGAAGTCTTGAGACTTTTGAAATGCTCCTTGAATTTCTCATTCCAACTTTATCTCTATTCTATTGATCTTATTTGCAATCCAAAATCTGAATTCAGTTTCTGACATCTCAGTAGTATGTTTAAGAATGGTATCTTCAGTTGTGTCTGCCAAATTGTTCCTTGGTGGGGGTTGATCTACTCTGGTTATTCATGGTACCAGTGTTTTCCTGCTGATTCCACCCCATGATTATTCTACACCGTTTGGCTACATGAGCCAAGAACCCATACAGTGCTACGGCCTGAGAAACTGGGGACCTAGAGTTTTGCCAAGAACCCATACAGTGCTACGGCCTGAGAAACTGGGAACCTTCTGGTGTGGTGGGGCTAAGTGGCTCTGTCTTATTTTTAGCTGGTCTCTGCCTTACCCTAGTGAATCAGTTACTCTGAGTTGAAGTCTCAGCTATGGAGAAATACCAACAATTAAGTCACCCTGCCCCCCACAAGCAACAATTGGAAAAGGAAAATCAAGCCTTCCCACAACCACACACTCAGGGTACCACTTTGGGTAGTCCTTGGGTGATTGGCCCAGTTCAAGAGGTCCAAATCAAGTGTCCCAGTCAGCACTGGTCTCAGGTGGGAGACTTCAAAGGTCTCTGGCACCTAGACAGCAGGGGTCAGCTGGCAGTTCAAGTATGAGTCACTCTGGTGCTCTGTGAGGTCAGAAAGACTCTCTCAGCAAATGAATTAGTCTGGGAAGGTTGATGCCTCCTTCCCCACCTTGCACCTCTGTCATACCCAGTCACTGGTAACCCTGCAGGGCTGTGATCCAGTTCCCTCCAATGAGCAGATGCTCCAGGAGTTTGCGCCTGCCTGATTCACAGGGAGATCTATGTCTCCTCAGCAAGGCCATCACTCTCTGGCATTATTCAGCAGAGGGAGGTGAGGCCTGACAACCTCAGGTGCTTAATGTGGGCTGGGGTGGTTCACTCGGTTCCAACCCTGCCCCTGATTGATGTTGCTGTCAGAACAGAACAACTTCACAAAATTTGTTTCTGTCCCGGCTATATTGCCCTGTGGATTGGATACTGTTTGAGCAACTCAGCCCTGTCTGTGCCGCTGCCCAGTCTCTGCTGCAGTTTTGTTTTGGGGTGGATGTGGTCAGAATTCACACTTAGCCTTCAGTTCCAGCCTCTGCCTGCCCGCCTTTGTCTCAGCTATATCCCCTGAGGGCCGGGTGCCTCTGAGGCTCAATGAAGCAGTCCTCTGGTTCAGCCCCATCCTGGGGGTCTGCCATCTCTACGCATGCATATTCTAGTCCCCAAGCTCCCCCCCAGGCTGGTACCACCTCAGGTAGACCCTTTACTCAAGGAGGCCTGTGTTTCCATCCCAGATTTGTTCTGCCAGTGGCTGCCACCGGAGAAGATGCTCAGCTTCCTCTGGTTGCCCAGAGAGACTGGGAGTGCCCTTTCAAAATATCCCCAGTCTGTGAGCCCTATTGTTCCCGCTGCTGCGGCTGCTGCTCTGTGCCTCAGGGCACCGCCTCTCCTGTACGGTTCCCTCACAGTTGACTGTTCTCTCCTTTCTCCCGTGCCGGAGAATCAGCACAGATCAGCAACAGCTCATGCCCTGTCCACACCCCTGGAGAAAATGCCCAAGAGTCTGGACTCCATGGGGGACAGGCTTCTAGACCTCGGTGTGAGAGTGGAGGGGAGTGCTGGGAGTTAAAAATTTCAGGTAGAGAATATATACAGTTTTATGCCTGGCAGGAGAGTGCCATGGCACCCAAGTAGGGGAAGGAGGTCCAGTTTTTAGAGGGTCTCTGCCGTGGGATAAAATGTGAGGATATTTGAACTCTGCTTGGTTATTTGTATGGAGTATACTGTAAACTGTTCTCATGGGGGAGGGGACTCCTGTCTGCTTGGCGATCGATTTTATACCTTTTGTTTGTATCCTTGGGGTCATAGCTTGCCTCAGCAGGGTTGATGTGCGTTCTTCAACCTCTCTCTTGGCTCAGATCTGAACCATCGGCCTTCTTGCTAAACTTCTGTCCTTTAACTCCTCTTCTGGATGGGAGCCTCTGTGGAAAGCTGGCTCTGGTCGGCCATTTTGTCTCTGCCAATTACTCAGTTTTTAAAGTTACTTATATAATCGCTATATTTATAGATATTTTTCCTCCTAAGCAACTTGTATTTATCACAGTTACTTTTAAATATATTATTTTTATGAACCCAAAGTTAAAAAAAATTACAAATGAAATAATAGCATATAATTGTTTTGTTTCCAAAGGGTAACAAATCCATTGGCTGTCATACAAATTAGGCTTGGAAGTAAAGATATATTGTTGTTTAATTGGAAGGTGAGGGAATTATTTTAAAACCCATGGAATATTTTATTATTCATTCTGAATGTGACCAAGTAATGTGAACACTAATTCATTCTTTCCCTTATTTTTGCATCCACCCACCCACCCACAATATATTTATTAAATGCCCACTATGTACAGGAACAGATGTGTACTCTTAACATTTTGGGGCAGCCTTGATATTCACTGTGTAACACTGACTTTCTCAAACCTAAAGGAAGATAAACAAATCTGTGTCATTATCCTAGGTTGATCTTCTTCAATATTAAAAAACTTGGTTTTTAAAAATATTGATTTAGTGTTTTAAATATGTGTGTGCCTCATTACACAGCATTATGAAATTTTTTTTAACAATAACAATCATACTGTGTCCAGCTTTGGCTTTATTGTCTCACTCAGTGGAATGTTCTTTTTTTCCAAGAGAGTCAAGCTAGTCTAGGATATGAGCTCTGAAGTCATCCCTGGGTCTTCTCCATTGTACCAGCAGCATTCAGACCTTAGTACAAAGAAGCGTTATCTGTACTCCTCTTTTGGGTCTACTATCTTTCTTGGTAGGAAGGGTTGTGCTGTACACCCCTGAAGAGGCAGTGAGAGGTTGTTTTTGCTTTGGTTTCTGCTATCCTATTCTGGTGGGCAGAGACTAAGCTTTGAAGCTAGGTAAATTCACATTTAAAATCCAGTTTCCCTCACTGATCTTAGACAGAAGACCATCTTTAACATTTGTAAATCATGGAGAATATTCTGTGCTTCCATGATTTCATCCACCATCAAAAATCTACTTCCGTTTCTCTACCAGTATTTATTGAATGTAACTAAGTGATAACATTTCTAGAATTACAGGTATCAAACTAGACTTGATGTTTGAACAGTGCAGTGATTAGGGATGCTCCCACACCTCTGTGTAGTTTAAAATTTGCATATAACTTTAGAAAAGTTATTTTTTTGAAAAATCTTTTTCTTTTCTTTGAGCAAGTTCTCACTCTGTCATCCTACCTAGAGTGCAATGGTGTCATCATAGCTCACCTTAACCTTAAACTCTTGGGTTCAAGTGATTCCCTTGCCTCAGTCTCCTCAGTAGCTGGAGTTATAGGTGCCTGCCACCACACCAAGCTAACTTTCCAATTTTTCGTATAGATGGGGTGTCACTCTTGCGTAGGCTAATCTCTAACTTCTGACCTCAAGCAATCCTCCTGCCTTGGCTTCCTAAACTGCTAGGATTACATTCCCCAAAATGCCTCCCCCAAAATGTTAACTAATCATAGCTTACTATCAACTGAAAGCATTACTGATAATATAAATAGTAGATTAACATATTTTTTTTAGATAGTATATACTGTTCTTACAATAAAGCTATAGGGAAGAAATGTTATTAAGAAAATTGTAAGGAAGAGAAAATAAATTAACCTTTCATGATAAGTTAGTGAATCATTATAAAGGTCTTCATCCCCATCATCTTGACAAAGAGGCTGAGGAGGAGGAGGAAGAGAAGAAGTTGGTCTTGCTGTCTCAGAGGTGGTAGAGGCAGAAGAAAATCTGCATTTAAGTGGACCCTTGCAGTTCATACCCATGTTCTTAAGTGCTTATTTCTTTACTTGTCAAGTTCTCTTAGTATATTTACTAACTTCTAAGCACAAGGGCTATAATTTGCAATTTTTGTATAGGATTCACAGTATTTCCCTGGTATATAGGATTCAACAAATAACTGTTGAACTTAGAATGTGGAATGATAAGTCAGTTCATTTTCTTATCATCATCTACAACCACCATTTATCATTCTTTTTACCACCCATACACAAAATCCCTTGACAATTTAGACAAAGAGACTAACATAAAAACCTGCAGTGTGATCAAAGGCTCATAGGAAAAATTGTGTGATATAGTGATATGCCCTTGAGATTGGGTATGAAACAGAACAAGACCTAAATTCTAGCCTTGCTATTTATTAGCTATTAGCTATGTGGGTGCAGACAAGTTATTTAACTTGACCAAGCTTAGTTCATTCCTCAGATAATCTTTATAGACCTGATAAGCATGAGTTGAAATCACATAATAAAATGAAAATGTGAAGGTTTTCTGTGTAGTCTTATCACTCTACACCCTAATTTAAATATGTTTACACTGTTTCCAAATTCCTGAAAAATGATTTTAAACTAATTCAGAGAACTCTCTGAATATTATTCTTTGTTTCAAACTATCTCCTTGTGGCAGGAAGTGATAAAAACACATGGTATGAACAGCTAGTGACTGAAGAGGAAGTTAATGGTGTTTGTTTTTCCTCCAGAATTAGAGTTCAAAAATTAAAGATAAAAATGTGACTTGTCATGTTTGTACGATAGACACAATTACTTGATTGCAGAATTACAGCAAACTTATTTTTTTGGCATTTGTATTTCATTGATATTTATGAATTGAGGTGTTTTTAAAATTAAAAAAATTGAGACTTTAATTTTGTAAACTATAATGATTAAAATATCATTAAACTTATTTCTTCTTTGCCCTATTGATTTAGAAACTGAGAGAAGTTTTAGACTAGTAAAGCATTTTGAAATCATTGACAAACACGAATTAGCATTCCATCTCAATATTGTATTGCCTTTCAGGAGACGGTGTAGGTGATTTTTAAGATATGAGGGGAAGAGGTAAACAAGGCTTTTCCCCAGCTTTGTGCTGAACAACACACAATTGTGATTAAAAAGTAGTGACTGACTCAAATTCTAATTCATTTGTGACCAGATTTCTAAACTCTCCTGGAAATGAAATGGGATCAACTGGGGATTGTCACAGTAGAAGGCAATTGGATAAGAAAATCTACAACACACAATAGATGGTATTCTAGAAGTTAGAATACAGGTATCTTTATTTTGGGGAGCAGATTCTGTAGTTTGGGAGGAAGAATGCTACTTCTTTGAAATAGCTTTCATTTAATTAAAATCAAGATTTATGTGGTCTGCTTCTGCTGAATATAATTCTGACTTTTGTTTAGCTATTAGTGGTGGTTTTTGAAGATTCAGATGCACTTTGTTATGAGTAAATTGGAGTTCCTTTGGTAAATGTTTAACATTTTATTGTAAAACCCCTAGGGCTTACTTATGTTGTCAGTTTGGCATACTCACGCACTGCAGGAAACTCATTGTTAAACCTGGTGAGTGGAAATGATCATGAGTATTTACTGTAAGAAGAAAGGGAAAGTAAAGATGTTGTAGGTTATACCATTTTGTTTGAGAATTAACTTTGGAAAGGTTATTGAAGAAATAGTATATGGGAGTGGTAGATATTTTTAGATGGCTTTTAAGTAAAATAATGATCTTTTAATGAACTGCAGAGAAATTAGTGTTTGGGGAATCAATTTAGTAGGTTGCAATTAAACAATAGAATATAATAGACTACAATACAACACACCAGAGTGCACATACTTTGTAAGATTAAGTATTAATTTATGAATCTGATACTTGAGTATCAATTGAATATCCAATTACATGGATAGGCATA
Organism: Perodicticus potto; assembly: GCA_963574655.1. Lineage (NCBI taxonomy): Eukaryota > Metazoa > Chordata > Mammalia > Primates > Lorisidae > Perodicticus > Perodicticus potto. Next base: position 9,495 of record CAUYRH010019650.1, read on the forward strand.
TTTCTATATGTGCATTCTATACTGTGTTTACTATGAAATATATTTTTCAATGTGAGTAGCCATTGAAAAAGCTTGAATGCCACTTGCATTTTTTTTTTTTTTTTTTGCAGTTTTTGACTAGAGCTGGATTTGAACTCACCACCTCTGGCATATGAGGCTGGCACCCTACTCCTTTGAGCCACAGGCGCCACCCACGCCACTTGAATTTTTCTCCCATTTTATAGACAAGGAAACTGAAAGATGCCAACTCCTGGGTTATCTGAGTGGGTCTTCCTGAAGTGACTTGTCTATTGCCAGGTCTTTCCCTGTTAGCATCTGTTTGATGACCTATTTATCTTTTACAATTTCCCCCCTCCCCCGTGGTGCTTAAAAGTTTCTATATTCTTGTGACCTGTATCAAAGATGCTGATTCTGGGGTAGATAAATCTTCACTATGTCTGTGAGTTCCATCTTGGGTATGTAGTTGGTACCTACACAGGGAAAAGAATCTTTATAGTTCTCTCTTAGATAAGGTCAGTTATTTTCCATAGGTAAAATCAGGTGGAAAGTTGGAAAAATAATCTAATGAATTTCATCAATAATAGATACAAGTAATCTTTATTAGCTTATACTATTTGTTTCATTTCCTTTCAACAAATATTTGTTGAGCTTCTACTTTGTGCCAGGTATTTTGCCAGCCACTTACTTCCTTCTTTATGGGGATTGAATGATCTAGACAATTAAACTGATCCTTCCTTTGCTTGTGATATATAAGGGTATTTACTGAAGTACGAAGTGTTTTGTTTGTCAAAGATAAAAGAGATGTAGCTCCATGCTTTACAATATAATATGTCACTTTGGAACTCTGTTGTGCTTTATCTAGAATTGTTCCTAATATCTTGAACTCAACCTTTTCCTCATTAGGAGGTCCTGCAAAAAAGTTTACCTGTAATATTTTTCTCTATCTTTGTTTTCTTAACACATTGATTTCTATTGAATGTTCTCCCTGTTGCTATTTACACAGTGTCAGTTCTGCATCACGAGCTTATGAATGATTTTGTTTTTCTCTTACAACCTGAGAATAAAGGCAACAGAACCAAGAGGACCGACGGTGTGGCTGCCTTGTGAGTTTTTGTCATACCCACATTGTTACTGCTTCTTGTTTGCCTTCCTGTTGGCTGTTCCTGAGGTTGTGTTCTGTTTTCTGTCTCTCCTTTTTGTTTTTAAGGTGTTTGTGTAAAGTATATTATTCTAGTTTTAGTTTTCTTATTAGTTGAGTGCTGGCCACGTAACTCATTGACTGTAGCAGTTACAGCATCATGGAATAGTCCCCAGATGGCATCATGAGCCTGCTTTTTCTTGATGGCTGTCACTGAAAAGAGCAATACCCATTAGGTGGGTCCAAGCTGAAAGATGGAGATCCATGAGCAGAGCCGGATCTTGTCAGTGGGTTTAGAAAAGCTGTATTGGAGGGGGTGGTGGTGGTTGTTTTTAATAGGCATTTTTTTATATCTTTGCTAATTTGATAGATTAAACATAACTTTTTGTAGTCATTTTTAATTCTTAGCAGTTTTGAACATTTTGCCATGTCTTTATAGGATTTCCTTCCTGTTTGAATTTATATTTGTATCTTTTGCTCATTTTTCTTTCAGACTATTCTGTTTTGTATTTGTTTATGTCATTATTATGTAACTGCAATTATGACTTATTTTTTGAGGTAGAGTCTCACTTTGTTGCCCCGGTAAAGTGCTATGGTGTCATAGCTCACAGCAACCTCAGACTACTGGGCTAAAGCGATTTTCTTGCCTCAGCTTCCCAAGTAGCTGGGACTACAGGCACCTGCCACAATGCCTGGCTATTTTTAGAGATGGAGTCTCGCTTTAGCTCAGGTTGGTCTCAAACTTGTATTCAAGGGATCTGCCTGCCGCTGCCTCTCAGGGGGTTGGGGTTGCAGGCGTGAGCCACCACAACTGGCCTAATTATTAATTTTTGATTGTGGTTAAATTTTTACCATATTAACAGATTTTGAGTACCTTTTAGTGGCATTAAGTACATTTTTGTTATTGTGCAGCCATCACCACTGTCCATCTCTGGAACTTTTCCATCATCTCAAACTGGAAAAAACCATGGTTAAATGCTGCAAAGTAGGGGGCAAAGCCCTAATTCTATGTGTGTTTTACAGGCCTGAGGGTCTCTTCCATTCTTGTCAAGGAGAATGCTAACCTCTCCTTTCATACAACACCAGAAATACTTCTTGATTAACACAATCCTCTAATATAGAATCTGTGGATTCAATGCTGCCAAGATTATTGCTACTTCGTTTAAAAGGTATATTTGAGGCCAGGTGAAGTGGCTCATGCCTGTAATCGTAGCACTCTGGGAGGCTGAGGTGGGTGAATTGCTGGAGATCAGGAGTTCGAGACCAGCCTGAGCAAGAGTGAGACCTCCGTCTCTAAAAATAACCGGTGTTGTGGAAGGCATATAGTCCTGGCTACTTGCAAGGCTAAGGCAAGAGAATGGCTTGAGCCCAAGAGTTTGAGTTTGCTGTGAGTGGTGATGTGCTAGCACTCTACGGAGGGTGACAAAGTGAGACTTTGTTTCCAAAAATAAAATAAAATATAATAAAATAACATAGAATAAAAGGTATATTTATACATTAAATAAACCGGCAAACAGCTGTTTTGATACGACCATCTTTCAGAAGGAGTTCTGTTTTTTTTAGTCTTTATAGTTCCTCCACTTTTTATTTAATCTACTGGTGTTTGATGTTTTTTTTCTTGCCAAGTGATGTTTCCAGCTGTGCATGGAAATTAATTTTCTATTTGAATAGACAATTCCAGGAAATTATCTATTAAGGTTATAGGAGGCAAAGAAAATGTTGCTTTACATTTTTTTTTGTGTGTGTAGTGTTCTTGGCATTATAAGGGGGGGGAGGAAAGTTGGTTTAAGAGTTCACGTTTGGCAGTTTCATTGTTAAGTAATGTTATTCAAGTAAAATAAATTATGCCATTGGTCACAAAAGTGGTCAATAATAGGAAGTATGTGGCACTGAAAACTTGTTCTCTATCTACAAAACAGTTCAAAATGGATCTTCCAGGGACTCTGAAAACTCTTTTGGACAGTAGACCTTTTTGTGTATATGGTTCTGTGGAACCTCAAAACCTAAGACCTAGAATCTTATCCTGAACCCTAAAGGTAAGATATCTGTTGGAATTGAGAGTGTATCAGATTTTAGAAAACTTGTATGATTTTAAAAATGTATCATATTTTAAGGACCACTTAAACCTATATATGAGTATGACAGTAGGTCTGATGTCCTTTCCAGAAAAAGAGTTCCAAAATTGCTTTGAAGGGTGGACTAGGAATTGGCATTGGTACATATGGGAGTACTCTGAGGGTGACTGTAGTGATATTTAGCAGTGAGGTATGTAGCACTTTTTAAGAATGAGTTCATGAACTTCTCAGCCATGTATCATTTTACCTGTCACATTTAATTGGGTCTGGATGACTCTGCATCTTAAAAAAATTAATATTTCTACAAACAAAGTTCATATACTTTAATCCTAAATGAGATAAATGAAAACAATAAATAGCTTAAAGTCTGTGTAGGCCATTTTTTCTACTAGAATTTAGAGTGTCGCCAAATGATTTTTGTTTTTTAGAATCATGAATAAGGAACAAACAAAATTTTACTTGTGCATTAGAGGCCCCCACCTCCTTTGGTTAAAGTGGCTTGACTCTGTGCTCCAGCCACAGCTGCTTTTCTCCAGCCCCACTCGAGTTAAGGCCTTGGCATTTTCATTATGATAGATGTTTCTGTTTCTGGGGTTCTGTACTTATACTCAATGATTCCTCTGCTGAATTAATCCCTCGTTTTCTGGTCATTTTGTGTCTGAGCTCTGATTCTTTATACTCAATGTTTGCCATTGCATGTAAATGTAAATCATGCCTGAAACCATATATTATGTTCTTCATCATCTCTATTCCTTTCCACTGGTTGTTCTCAATATTTGAAACGTCTTTTTCTCTCTTCCTCCTGCAAGTTTATCCTCTAACACAGCCTTCTACTAGAATAATTTAGTTTCTTCCTTTTTTATATTTCCTACATTCCTTTAGAGCTTTGTGTCGATCTCTTATAGCATGCAGTATGTTGCTCTTTAATTATTTGAATATTTATCCATCCAGTCCAGTAGACTGTAAGTTTACTGAGAGCAGTACCTCTTTGTATACCCATTACCTTGCACAGTGCCTGGCACATCACAGGTTCAAAGCTTTTCTTCCCAACATAAGGAGAAAGCGTGTATTTGGAGCTCATGGGGAAAGATTAGAGACTGGAGTTAGAGGGTTGTGCGGTAGAAATAAATTAGAGAATAAGATAAAGTAGTATAAATTAACAATGGTTTTATGTAGATTATATGCACATGAGGATTAGAAAATTAAAAGATTTAGGTCAGATGCGGTGGCTAATGCCTATAATCCTAGCACTCTGGGAGGCCAAAAGTGGAAGATCACTTGAGGCGAGGAGTTCAAGATCAGCCTGGGCAGTAAGCAGACACCATTTTTGCAAAAAATTTTTTTAAAGGGACACAATTATAAGAGGGACTTTAACTAACAAATGCAATCAGTGTAACCTGGTTCTTTGTGCCCTCAATGAATCCCCAACAATAACCAAAAAAAAAAAGAAAGGAAAGAAAATTATTTGGGTGTGGCGTTGCACACCTGTAGTCCCAGCTACTTGGAAGGATAAGGCAGGAGGATTACATGCATACAGGAGTTTGAATTTGCAGTGAGCTGTGATAATGCCTTCCACCCAGGGTGGAAGAGGTAGACTTCATCTCAGAAAACTCAAACCAAACAAATAAACAACAACAAAAACTCACAGAAAATTAAAAGATTTATATGGTTTTGATAGTTGGGAAAATTTCAAGAAGGAAGTGAATTTCTAGGACTTTGATTCCTTCCAAAAAATGAGGAGCTTGGATTAAGAATTCTTAGGATTCTTTCAAGTTCAAAAATTATGGAGAAAAAATATATATATGCCAAAATTATTCTAAGCTGTTAAAAAAATGGCCCAGAGTAAATTCAGAAATATTTATAGCAATTCATTTAAATTCCATTGTACTAGCCAGGCATGGTGGCTCATGCCTATAATCCCAGAACTCTGGGGGGCTGAGGTAGGTGGATTGCTTCAGCTTAGGAGTTCAAGACCAGCCTGAGCAAGACCAGGATCCCATCTCTAAAAATAGCTGGGCATTGTGGGGGTTGCCTGTAATCCCAGCTACTTGGGAGGCTGAGGCAAGAGGATCACATGAGCCCAGAGTCTGAGGTTGCTGTAAGCTATGATGCCATGGCACTCTACCAAGGGTGACAAAGTGAGACTCTGTTTGAAAACACAAAAAAACAAAAAAATAAAACTATTGTGTTTCCTCATATATTTCTAGCTCTGTGTTAACATCATACAATCTCACAATCTCCATTATTTATGGAAGAATTCTTTCTGTTTTGAATAGCACATCTAGGCTATATATTATGGAAGTTTTGGGGATTTGATCAATATGTGATATTTATTTGGGAGATTTGATGAATATATGATATTTAAATTATAGTCTCTGCCTTTTAACAATTTTTTTGTGACTGTACAATTTGAAATGTGAATTTTCAGAAATAGTTTGGGAAAATATGAACTTTCTTTTTAAAATGTATAATGTGTATGTTGATATAATATATTTGACATAGAAAATACTGAACAGTTGGGAACTAACTCTAGACCTTAACCCTAATCCTAATCCTAACCTTAATCCATAAACTTTAATTCAAAGACATTAAATGACTAGCATTAAAAGTCAGCATTTCTGTGTCGAATAGAACTTACTGTGCCCCAGGATATGCATTGTATGTTAGATATTTGCTTTGATAATTGTCTGCTTACTTTCTGGTATGCAAAACACTCTCCTTGTGAATTCTTGCCCAGTTACCATCAATAATGTACAGCTTCCATGTAAAAATAATCTTCTGTCTTGAATTGCCAAGGTGCTAATGTTACGTTTTGTCATCTAATGTCTCTTTCATTTGCTTTAAAACTCCCTACTTGAGGACAATTACCAGTTAAGAATTGTCTCAAGGGAATAGTGTTACAGCAGTAACCAGATACATACTTTTTATGTACAATTCTTGTATCTACAAAGTAAAATCTAGGATAATTTATTCCAAATAGAGATACTTTAAAATCATTTGCCTTGTTCACTGATCCCAGCTTTCTTCACTTCATGTAAAGTTGAGTAATGTATCCCTAGATTCATTTTATTTTTGTGTTTATTTTTATATAAGAACTTAGCCATTCATATAGGTCAGATGACTTTTTAGTTCTGTATTATACATAGTTTTATACCTACATAGTTGCATACACAAAAATCTACTTTTACTGTTTGCTCCGCAATCAGATATAAAGAGATTAAAATAATGAGATCTACATATTAGGAATATAAAAACAAAGCATGAAAAAAAAACTTTTGTGGCAACTTTGCTTCATTTATAAGTCACATTAATGACTGCTTTGCTTCTCAGTAATTTTCCATTTGTAACATTTTATACCTGGATACACAAATGTAATGCAATTGAACAAGAAAACAATTATCTGTCTGGTGGAAATAATGTACTTACCTCATTGAAACAATTGACTTGTTTAAAAATACACAGAAGTTTTAGTTCGGCTCAGATGGCAGTTACCTGTAATTTGTAATGAATTTCCAGGAAGAATTAAAATCCTCTGCTATAATTTAATCAGCAATCGAATCCACTGGTTGTGAATGATAAATTTCCATGCGTATTTCCCTTCTCATACAAACCTCTACTTGGAGCCATTTTGGACTTGAGAGGGTTTTTTCAATAAACTATGAATTTTGTCTAGTTTCCTGGAAAACTTCACTGAAAGACCATATCTTCCAGGGAAAGCTTCATGCTGACTTGCGGATTCTGTTTCAGTGGAAGAACTTTTTTGGCTTGGGTCAAATGTTTCTTGGCATTTTCTGTGGCATTTGGCACAACCTATCTATAGAATCACATTGGCTTCCAGGCTTTGCCATAATTCATCTGCAAATTAATATGGTTTTGGTTTTCGTAGCAGGCTAATACCATTGAGCAGATGGGGGTGCAGTATTATTAATAATATTTCCAAGGACAGACCTCTTTTAAAAATAATACAAAGAAAAACTATTTTACCTTTAGCCTGGCATTTATTTTTCTTGTATCTGCAAAGGTTAGTACCCTATTTTTAATTCCTTATTATAATTTTTCCCCTCTTCAACAGTTTCTAAAGCTACTGAAAGTCAACAGCTTTTTCTTATTTCTTAAAGTGTGGTGGCTCTTGCTCTTGGCTGACTTCAGTCTTGTCATGTGGGACTGATGTGGGTTTTCATTTTTTACTTTGAAGGTGCTGCCAAAGCTAGTTAATTATAGTTATAATAACATCATAGAATGCTGGAGCCTGTAGGTGCCCTAGAAATGGTTTGGTACAGCTCTCTTATTTTACACATAAGGGGAGCCATGCCCAGTTTCTTAGCTCTCACAGGAAGCTATGGCACTGTTAGGCTGTAACTCCTGTCCCTCTTGTGATAGAGCAGGTCTTTGGAAGCTTACCTGACTGCTTAAAGATCCACTTCCCATTCTCAGTCTCAGATTTTGTACCTCTAGGTAGTTTTTGTCTTTTTTTTTTTTGTAATGCTTTCTAAATTTAGCTCCCTGTACATCATATTAATTTGAGAAACCAGCTAGAAATTTAGTTTAAATTGAGATTAGTTGGAATTCAGGATTGTCATATGCTACTTCATTCTCCTCGTGTTCTAAGCCATTAAGAAATAAATATAAGAAAGAGATCAAAATAAAAACTTAAATCAAATAATGTTGTATTTTAGAACAGATAATGAACCCATGGCTGGAGCCAGCTTCTTATGTCTCTTCGAAACCCTGTTGACTTTAGCCACTCATTCATAGAAGTGTGGAACTGCAGGGTCCTGGTCCAACCCCTGTCTGCAGGGCCTGTCCTAAGCGAGATCTGTCACATTGGCATCTCTGAGAGGCGCCAGTAGCCAATAAGTTCTGCCAACGGCTCTTGTCCCAGCTCATAGGAAGCCATCTCTTTCAGTATCTCATATAGCTTGAGTATCTTTGTGTTTTCTTGATTTAGCATTTCAGTTTCCTACTAGCATTCAGAAACCTATGTCATTTATATTTACTTTTTCAGTGAGATGAGGTATTTTCCCATTATCCTCCTAAATAGCTGAAAAAGCAAAGGCAGTGAAATTGACTTGGGCAACTATTTGTAATTGAGAAAAACAAATGAAGAAGTAGGTAGCTGGCAATGAGATGTGATAGTACCTTGGAAATGCGCTTAGAGTACTTCATAGTGAAGGAAAAGGAAGAACTTTTCTGTTTTCTTTTGACCAGGTCATTCTTCTGAGACTTTTGAAAAGAGAAAATTGGGGAAAACTTTTCCTCTCTATTTATCATCTTTGTTTAAGCTTTAAACTCCTGCCAATACCCACAGTTAAATTTTAGTATGTAGCTTTTCGGCTATATACTGGCAGATTCAACTGACCTTACTTTGCTTACTTTGCTTTTGTTTTCCTGTGGCATTGAATTAAGTGAAATTTCAGATCACAGAACTCTTTTGGCATTTTTACTTGACTTATATAGTTAGGTTTCACTATTCCTTTTTGTTTCCAGATATTTTTTTCAATGATTATCTTGTTTCTTTACCTTCTACATTGACATTCTTAAAGATATTTACCTATGACAGCCCAAAGAATATTTAAGTTTCCTTTCTATTGAGGGATTTTTTTTACCCCCTTTGGATTTCTCGCTTTGTGAAGCATGTTGCATTTGTGTGCAGATACTCATACTTAATTCAGAGATTAATTAAAATGTAAAATTTCATTGTTCGTGATGCTCAGAACTTCTTCTTCACTGTCCTTATTCTTGTAAGGCTTTACTTTCTCTTAGTAATATGAAGACCATCAAATAAAAAGACACTGTATTGCAGAGTAGTAGATTTAAGTTTGTATGTGTTAAGATATAAGATTTTCCAGTGCCATTCATTGAGTTGAAATTATCATTAAGATGAATTGTTTGGGGGGAAGTGTTTTAACTTACTTCTCTTGAATCACCATAATGTTTTTTCTTAGTGGGTATGTCAAATGTCTGTCCCAGTGGAACCCAGAGATAGCTCACAGGAAAAAGCATAGAAGTTGTCACACAGTACTTATTGGTGAAGGCCCTGGGCTCTGCAGCCATTTGCCTGGGTTGGAACTCGGTTCCCAAACTGACTTTCTTAATCTGTTTCTCGGTGCCTATCTGTAAAATGGACATGCTAATTAAGACACCTACCTCAAAAGTTCTTGTGAGGATTAAATGAATGAATACACGTAAAGCACTTTAGAACAGTGTCTAGAAAAAAATGTGCTTTATGAATGTTAGCTATTGACTGGTCTTCACATTTCTTATGTTTTTTGGTCCTCATATTTCTATTTGGGTGAATGGATCATGGTTCTTCTGTATTGTCCAGTGTTTTTCTCAGTATACTCTTTTTTAAGAAAATTGGATTAAAAAGGTATTAGCTGAAGTATTCCTGGCCTGTATATTTAAAGGTTAACTGTGCATCAGAAGATGGTGAGTCTTAATTTTGAAGTATTAAGACTTTGTATATTAATTAGTAACTTGGGATCTTTGGTAGTCTGTGTGAAATATGAAGTTTTCAGGCAATTTATTTTCCACTGCTAAACTGTATATAATGTCTTGATTATGGGCTTTGATTTTGGCACTAAAATTATTTTGTCCAATATTCTTAATTGCTCTGATTAGAAGGGAAATATTGAGGAAGAAATATTCCAGGTATTGACAGATCTTGACAATCATAACTTGATTGGGTATTTTGGAGGAATGTAGGATAATCTAATACCTAGGGGTATAATATCTCAAGTAGAAAATTTCATAAAATAATGTATTTGTATGTGTGTGATGTATGTGGGTAGGCCAATGTCATCATGGAAAGAATATTGAAGAAATAGTTTTAGGAGAAGCTAAAAGTTTTACTTTAGTTTGTATAAAAATTAATTTGGCTACATAAATACCAGGAAAATAATTAGAATAACAGATTATGTTGAATGCTTAAAGAAATATGTTTGACAACTTTTAATTTTCTTTCCTCCCACACACCACTTCCTAGTTTGTTTTTGGCACATGCGATATATCTCAACACAGTGGCTGATCTGGGTAGAGTTTTGCTAACACCTGTGATGGTGGCATAACTAATTTTCTCATTTTGGTTACACTTAATGAAAAGTAAAAGTAGAAGGAGCACTGTATTTTTGTAGATAATGTTATACAGATATGGGATTTTCTTGACTTTTCTTCAAACCTATGCATAAACTCTTTTTTTAAAGCTAATGTTAAAGCTTGTGTTAAGATGGTGAATGTAAACAAGCAAATGCTGATTGTAACTTTTTTGCTTTTCCCAGTGGGACACCAATGGGCTACAATGGGCAGAGGAATGAAGAGGGGGAATTGGGGATGGGAGGGTGAAAGAAAAAAAAGTAAAATAGTGGTAGGGAAAGTTTTTTAAAAATAGTATTCCTTTTTCTGTTTCCTAGCTTCTTGAATGAACTAATTAATTTGTTGGTTTTTAACTTAAAACCAGCTTTAGTTTTTCTTCTCCATGGAGAAAATGCTTTTTGTAGGCCTTTTATTTTGTCTTGATGTATTTATTGCAGTCATTTTCTCATACACTTTTAGCCTTTTTTCAATTTAAATGCCAGAGCAGATACCACAACCCAGAAATGATAATTTCTCTCAAAGGAATTAATTTTGTTTTTAGCTTTGGCTTCATCTATGATTCTTCTGTGTATCCTGAATTTTGAACATCTACTAATAATAATTTATGCAATAATAACTATCAGTTTTTTCTCAGTTTTTAATTGGAGTATGAACAGTGTTACGATCAGAGAGCAACTGTGCCTCAGCACAGCAACTTGTGCCGTTTGTCTGTTTCCTTTAGTTTTTAGGTCAGACTCAGTTTCAATTTATAGTGTCCTTTGCATGTATTATACTTTCAGATGATTTTAGGATGTACCTTTAGGAGTGGTTGTTTAGTTAATCTAGTTTACTTATTCCTGTGGTATTAAGACTTAGACTTTCAGTGTTTTCCTATTATAAATTATATCATCACAAAATATTTGTTTTGAATCTTGCTTCTTTTTTCTTAGTTATTTACTCATTTTAGAATTTCTGGCCTAATATTAGTAGGTCAAAGTGTCGTGTACTTTTATGGGTCAAAGAATGTGATTTTTAAAAAATTGCCTTTGAAGTGCTGTGTCAAATTGCTTTCTAAAGTAAATTGGCAATGATAACATGAGGGTTTATCATTTTCACTTTTTTGAGAACCTGGATAGTGATGAATATTGCTTTCTAGAAATTTTTATATGTATTCAATAAATGTAAAATGATACTTCAGTGTTGTTTTTAACTTTTGTTGCTTTGACAGATAAAGTCCTTGAATATTCTCTTTTTCTTTCTGTATGCTTAATAGTTTAATTTCTTCTTGTGAATGTCCATGTTATTGACTTACTTTCCTCCAAATTGTGTTTCATTATCATGTTGTTTAGTTGCCTCAATGTAACATAGAAATAAACCTCTTAATCTCTTGTACTTGACAAATACATATCTATATTAAGTTATGTCTCATTTTGCTATGATTGTTGCTTTTCTTAGTATCAGAGATTTAACTGTTATAAAATTTACATCTTTTTCTTTCTTTTATTGACTCATGGTTTAGAAAGTTGCCATTCTATAAAAAACAATCACTATATCTTATGCTAATTTTTATGAACTAACATATATTTGTGTATGTGTTTACACACATACATATACACATGGATATGGAGAGATTAATACTAAAATTATAATACATGTGATAAATTTTGATCCATTTTTATGGGGCGGTGCCTGTGGCTCAAAAGAGTAGGGCTCTGGCCCCATATACTGGAGGTGGTGGGTTCAAACCCATCCCTGGTCAAAAACCACAAAAAAAAAAAAATTTTTTTTGATCCATTTTTTTCTCGTGTTATTAATTAGTTATGCCAGTATCACTTATTAAATATCTTTCTTTCTTGTCCTCCCCAATTATTTTCAATTTTCTTTTTATCATGTTATTACATTCTTACATACAGTATTTTACTGAAACTCATTTTCTTATTCACATGTTTACTTCATATTAGACATAGAAAGTACATTATTGGGCAGCGCCTGTGGCTGAAAGGAGTAGGCATCAGCCCCATGTGCCGGAGGTGGTGGGTTCAAACCCAGCCCAGGCCAAAAACTCCTCCCCCCCAAAAAAGAAAAACAACAATGTTTAATAAAGCTTCATCTTTCTCCAAAAAAAAAAAAAAAAGAAAGTACATTATTTAAATTATTAATGTTTTATTTTTTCAAAAAACATAGAGCTTCTACTACATGAAGGAAAAAGTATGGATATGGAATTTAAAATTGCCCAGTTTCCCCATTCTTGGTAATCAGAAGTCTTGCTGGAAAACAGACATGTAAAAATATAATTATGCTATGATGTTATAAAACCATAAAGTAGAGGCGAAGAAAGAACTGTGGTAGCAAAAGGAGAGAGTATATTTTCACTTGTTTATTTTTCTGTAATGTATTTTCTGGTTCTAATGAAGCACTATTATAATTTTAATTGCTAATTTATTATATTGGTAAAATAACTTGAAAGCATTTGATTTCTTTTCATCATGTACTTTTCTCACTCAGGATTATTGTGGTCTCCATTTTTACTTCCCAGTTAAGTTCTGTAGTTTTCTTTAGTGTGAAATCCTTACTAAAAAGTTTTCAAGTTAAACATGTGCATGTTATGAATATTATTTGTAACAATTTACAAGTAATTCTATATTTGTCTTATTTCTTTTTAAAAAGCCTTTATTTTGAGTTTACCATATGCAGGGAAAATTAGAGGACATCTTTATCTTTGTTTTTTGAGTGTGGGGGCTCAAACATTCATTGGAAATGCCTTTGGTATTCTTTAAGATTTATTGCATATAGACACAAATGTAGAAGTGTCATTGAGGTTATTTTTGCAATAGTAATTTTTCAATAGTTAAATTTTTGAATAGTTAATTTTCAAAACCAATGCTAGGCCAATAGGAAATTTGTGTGCCAAGAAAGCCATATTTTTATGAGAACCTGATTGGAATTATGAAAAACAATCTGTGTTTTATGGAAACCTATGACTGATCATTTTTGGCATGTGAATTACAGTTTCTATCATTGCAGCTGTTAATTGGTGAAAAGAAGGGGATAAAGGTGTAAAGGAGTTTTGACAAACAGAACTTAAACACATCAGATAGTAAGCTGCAATTCTATAAACCTGACAATTTAAATGCAGAAACAAATTCATTCCATTATTTCAGTTTTCTAAACTATGTTTATTGAGAAGCATTTCTGGGTTTAAAAATGAGATCAGGAGTAAGTAGAACCTCAGTTACGTAAATAAACAAATCCGAATGGAAGGCTGTCTTTGGAATTTCTCTTTTGTGTATTTCTCTTATATTTGAGAATACGTCTTTTGGCCATGATCTCATTATAAATAAGAAAGAGTGGGTATGGGGAGAATGATTATCCTCAGAGAAACTCCTTAAATTTTAGTCTTCAATTACTCGAATATTTTTGTTTTACAGGAGATGAAAGAATAATGAGGAAATTGTTTCTATGTGAATCATAAGAAAATGTGAGCATTCACAGGGTCATTGACTTAAATAAAGGGATGGCTTTTAGAAAATTCTTTTTGGAGGGGTACATAATGTTTTTTGGGGGCACACTGACATTGTTTTGGTAATCCAAATTCCAAGTTTTCAGAGTAAGTTCAAGTGTAGGAAGGGGGAGTGGCAGCAATATGATAATAAATTTAGTCTAAGCATTTATCTTATTTAATTTATACATTGCCTCATTGAAAAAATGGTTTCAGATACCATATAAAAACATATTTAACTTAATGATCAGAAAATGTGTATAAAAGAAAAGGGTACATTATTAGGAAACATATGAATAAGTAGGAGGTATTAACTGGAAAAAAGAAAATAAGTTTGTTAAGGTTTAGATGATTTTGCTTGATTTGTTATTTATTTTAACCTTGAGCTTTTTAGCAGCCGGGGTACTAGTGCATAGATTGATAAAGATAGATGACCTATCTCCTCCTACACTTACACACACACACACACACAATTATAATTATTTGTTTAACTTATTATTAGATATTTATTTTATTAAAAAAAGAAAATTATATTCATGTTCCTTAGGAGCAGCACAGCTCTGTGAATCCTTTAATTTCTAAAATAAATTTCTCATATAGACCTTGATCTCTATTGAGCATGTACCAAGTGATGTGTTTAGTAGTACTATGAAGTGATTCCCTTTAAAAGAACTGGCTCATCTATGAGTGATTTCAGATCAGCAGTACCTAATTTAATAGTGAAGGGATTAGAAGTGTTAGGGAAAGGAGCAAACATGAAGTAGACAACTTACTGACTCCTGTTTGAGAGTCAACTTCAAATCGCCCAGGCTGAAGTGCAGTGACACAGTCATAGCTCACTGAAATCTTGAACTCATGGGCTCAAGTGATCCTTCTGCCTCAGCCTTCCAAGTAAGTATGTGGGATTACAGGGAAAAGCCACTGCACTTGGCCAAATGTTTCTTATTAGTTACACAGATCAACACCTTTCACAGTTTCTTTCTTAACATCTACCTTCCTCTTCTTCCCCAACATCAAGGAGTTATTTTTGTAAGTCCTTCAATCTGAAACCAGTTTTATTTATGGGTTGTACCTAACCATTTGTATCCAAACTGTCTTAAGAGTATCTGTTCTAAATTGTAGACAAAGTCATCACTGATAGGATAGGTAGTGATCCCCAACTTTTTGGCACCAGGGAGTGGTTACATGGAAGACAATTTTTCCACAGAGGGAAAGTAGAAGGGGGGAATTAGATTCTCATAAGTAGCATGCAATGTAGATCCCTGACACGTGGAGGTTACAGTAGGGTTCATGTTCCTATGAGAACCTAAGGCCACCTTTGATCTGACAAGAGGCAGTGCTCAGGTGGTGATGTTAGGGATGGGGAATGGTCGTAAATACATATTTTGTGAGCTTTGCTCATTCACCTCCTGTTGTGTGGCCTGGTTCCTTAAGAGGCTATCGTCCAGTACTGGTATGCAGCCCAGAGGGTTGGGACCACAGGCATAAAGTATCGGGGAAAAAACAAAGAATCTAGCTGTCAATGAGAAAGGAAAGCAAGCTAAATAATAAAGATTACATTATTAAATAGCATGAGAAAAATGAAAAACAGTGAGAACCTGTACGACACCATATAATTTATATGGCTTGTAAATCTGAATAAGAATCTTGAAATGGTATTGAGTCAGAAAAAGACCCCTGTCTTACTCAGAGATACATTTTGTTTTTATTATATGCAATTTGATTGTCCCTTCATTATGTCCTAATGCATCGAATAAACAAAAGTAACTGCAAACACACCTTACTTAATAGCTTTTCCTTTTATTAAATTCTATTTTGTTTATTTATCATGTCATTTCTAAGCTCTTTTAGTACTTTCGATCTGTTATTTCCATAAGCCTTTGTAGGTGTGGACATTTTTGTGGAAGGGCTTGCTAGTGACTTTTCTGGTTTTGTGACCTTTTATATTCTTATTCAACAAAACTTTATTGATCACCTGCTTACTTAACAGGCACTGCTTAACTGGCACTTTGCTAAGGGATCTGTTCTTATCATATATTACTCACTATAATAATCCCATGAGGTAAGTACTTTATAGTCTCCATTGATTATAGGAGTATGCTAAGTCACAGGCTGAGTCTAGTTTGGGGTCACTTTGCTCATAAATGCTGAACTTTGGCTTAAACCCAAGTCTTTGCCCTTGAAGCCAGTGTTCTTTTCATAGCTATGTCTCTTACTAAGCACTTCTGAATTTTATTTTAGATACACTCTGCTCTTTGTTTATTTATTACTCTTGTGTGAAATGTAACCTTTAGTTAAATCTAAGACTGCTTTTGTTATCTGGGCCAAATTGTGGAATTGAATCATTGTGATGCAAATCTAATTGTTGTTGACTGTACAACGGTTTAGAAAGAGTTAGATCAAATTTCACTTTGTTGAAAGCAGAGTGGTTGGAGCTTAATGAAAAGAAGGAACATCTCTTTTAAGGGAAAAAGAGCTTGTAATTTTCTTTTTTTTTTTTTGAGACAGAGCCTCAAGCTGTTGCCCTGGGTAGAGTGCTGTGACATCACAGCTCACAGAAACCCACAACTCCTGGGCTTAAGTGATTCTCTTGCCTCAGCTTCCCAAGTAGCTGGGACTACAGGCACCCGCCACAATGCCTGGCTATTTTTTGGTTGTAGTTGTCATTGTGTTTGGCAGGCCCAGACTGGATTCGAACTTGCCAGCTCCGGTGCATGTGGCTGTTGCCTTAGCAGCTTGAGCTACAGGCAATGAGCCAGAGCTTGTAATTTTTTAAACACTGATGTTAGTGCTCTTTTTGACTGCTAAGGACACACAATATATACTGTAGACATTTTTCCTGATATAGTAAGAAAAGTGAGGGACATAGTAGGAATTCTTTAAAATATATTCATGTTCATCAGACATTTATTGGGTACCTAGTATAATTCAGATATTCTACTGTATTCCATGATACAACTGTAAATTAGCTGGATACAAGTCTGGCTCTTACGATATTTATAATTTAGGGCTGGGTGTGGTGGCTCATGCCTGTAATCCTAGCACTTAGGAGGCCGAGGTAGGTGGATTGCCTGAGCTCACAGGTTTAAGACCAGCCTGAGCCCGAGAGAGACTTACTTTCTAAAAATAGCTGGGCATTGTGGCAGGCACCTATAGTCCCAGATACTTGGGAGGCTGAGGCAAGAGAATCACTTAAGCCTAAGAATTTGAGGTTGCTGTGAGCTATGACCACACAGCACTCTACTGAGGATGACAAAATGAAACTCTGTCTCAAAAAAAAAATGATAGCCTAATGGGGAAACTTTGAATTTATAATGAGATTGATAATTTCCATAAATTCAAATTCAATACATTACTTACTAAAATCATCAGCTTTGGACATTTATTACTTTTCTAATGAACGTGAGTTCTAGTTAAGAGAGTTTCCTATTTCAGACAATGTAGGATAAATAAGTTTGTAACAGAATTTTAAATCTTTTTCAAATATAGCCTACATTTTACCTTTAGAACTAATGAATGTTGAAAAGATTTCATTATAATGTGACTGATTCACTTTTAGGACTATTTTAAAACCAGTTATTTCCTTTTCTTTCCTTTCACCCTGTGACACATAGACTTCCAGATCAGAGAAGTATTGTTTTTGTTTTTAGGGAGTTGCTGTATTATGTGGAAACAAAACCAAGTTAATGTGGCTGATATTTTTCAGCTAAAGGTAGTATGTGAAATTGAAGCTTTCTTTTTCCCCCTTCTACATTTGGGCATGAAGTAGTTTCCTATGTTATAAAATGACAGTTTTTATTTATTTATAATGAAATGGTGCCTTTTATTTATAGCCAAGTTCATCATTTTAACACTTAATCCTCCACGACATTCTGGAGGAGAGGAAACTTGGCAACCATTCATTATTATCTGTTTTTACCATCAGAAGGTATTTATTTGTAACAGGAGTGTGGCACTGACGTCAAGGATAGGAATGAGATACTCCCTGACACATTTTTATACCGGATGGCCTTTCCTTCGGAGTCATGATGGTAAATATGACCATAATTACTTAAAATGCATGCAAATAGTTACTAGTCAAGATGTGCAAAATCCCCTGGAAATTCAAAAGCATGTAATTATAGCTGTGGAACGAGATAGTCTAATAATAAAAGGGGAAAATGTCAATTTTGGATTAGTGATTCAGGAATCTCATCAGTGACCATCTATGCAATAGCTTTTCATCTGTGATTAAAGCAGTTTTACAAAGCTGTTGGACGGTGCTTTAGCACCCCTCTGCTTGTGTGAGATCCAGTCATCAGAGAAGCCCACTAACTCGAAATCTCAACGTGACAACTCTGAGAGTTTATAAAAATTCTGTTTTTAGGCCCTGAGGCTATGTCTTGAATAGAAATATCAGTTTTTTGTTGTTGTTGTTGTTGTTGAGACACAGTGCCACCCTATGCCCCTGAGCAGAGTGCAGTGGGCGTGGTAACTCAGTGCAACCTCTGACTCGGGCTGTGGGCATCCAGCTGCCTCAGCCTCCGGAAGCCGCTGGGATTAAAGGCGCTCGCCGCTGCGCCCGGCTGGGTTTTTCCATTTTTTTCATGAGTCAGGGTCTCACTGTCGCTCAGGCGAGTCTCGAACTCCTGAGCTCAAGCAATTCTCC
Source organism: Perodicticus potto (assembly GCA_963574655.1). Taxonomy (NCBI): domain Eukaryota; kingdom Metazoa; phylum Chordata; class Mammalia; order Primates; family Lorisidae; genus Perodicticus; species Perodicticus potto. The sequence continues at coordinate 27,926 of CAUYRH010019650.1, forward strand.
CTCCTCAGCCTCCCACAGTGCTGGGATTACAGGCGTCATCATTGTAAGTTTTAATTGCCAAGACTTGAACAATAGAAGTTTACATAGTTTCTTGGTTTCTATGCCTCAAATTCAAAAGACTATTACAACCTAAAGTAAATGTTCTATGTCTTTAGATGACTTTAATCAGCTCTGATTTACAAAAAATTAAAGAAAGAATAGTTTTTAAATATAAATATTTATAATAAATTAAAGAAAGAATAGTTTTTAAATATAAATATTTACAATAAATTAAAGATAGAATAGTTTTTAAATATAAATATTAACTTAATCTTTGGTAATAATTTTTAAATATTATCCAGTTGAGCAACATATTTTATTATAATTACATAATATATTATTACATATATAGTATATACGTATATATGTGTACTCTCTATATAAATACATAGTTTGTATCATTATGTAATTATTTATAATTCCATAAAATGTAAATTACTATCTGTAAACTTTTAAATTAATAATTATATGGGCTTTTATTTATTGAATATGGAATATACCAAGCTCTGTGCTATGTTCTAAATCAATTAATTATGGCTCTTAACCCTCAAAACAGCCTAATAGGCTTTTATAGCCCACTGCCTTAGAGGTTCTCAACTTGGGATGATTTTATAGACTTTTTTTACTGTTACAATATAGGTGGTTCTACTAACAACTTAATAGTAGGAGCAAAGGATCACATCCTGCAATACACAGGAAGGCTCTCACAAAAAAAAAACCCACAAAAATCATCAGGTCTAAAACGTTAGCAGTGCTAGTTTGAGAAACCATTCATTACCTTAGAGCACATAAGTCTATTCCCTAAGATCATAATTTTAAGCGACAAAACCAGAACTTAAACTATGTCCAGCTGATTTACCTCATTGTAAATATGACAGCCTTGTTTGTTGCTGCCCACACTAACTTGTTTAGAATGTTTCCATATCATTGAAACAAAGTGTAGGAAATGGTAATATATATACAACCTAATTCAATTATTTTATATAAAGAGGAAACATAATTAAGAACCAAAAATGATAATTCTTAAACATAAATACAAAATACATTCTAGAAGATGAGTAATATCTGCATTAAAGTTGGTACCCAAACGGGCTATAATTTATTTCAGTGATTCTTGTGTTTCTCAAAATATTTGAATTTTTCCATTAGAATTCCCTCTGAATTAGTCAGTTCTTCAATCTATTGAGAAATATGCTGAAGTTGTAAACAATAAATTTTCTTTTAGCAATATTTAAATGAATATAAGCTTAAATTTAATAAATAAATAGCTTTTAGAGAATTCTGTTTTTTTAAATAAATTATGTTTCTAAAAGCACATGAATAAATGTAATACTAGAATAATTTAAGTCTAATTATAGGTCACAGCTCAAACTATAATGTAGTTTTATAGTTTTCTTTGTTTCAGAATCGATAAAATCATTCTAATTGTTTAAATTGACAAATAATTTAGCATTTTTTATTAAATAGAAAAAGTAAAGAGAATAAAATGCTTTTATTTTATGTGTGTATTTGTATTTTCTGTTTGATGATATTCAACATTATAAAACAAATATTGCATCTTTGATTTCTATCATGCAGAAAATATGCTTAGTTTGACAGCTGCAATAAAGTATTTTTATAGATGTCCTGACAGAAGTGTGTAATATCACAAATGAAATATATCTGTTATGCATACAAAGTGGATAGCAAAATATTTCCCACAATATGTTATATTTCCAAGTTTGTTTTTTTTTCCCAAAATAAAATTGTGTATTTAGCTAATTGGTATAACTTACCCATTTGTCTTGAGGGGATTTTACGGACCAAATCTTGACAATTTTTGTGATCCAAAGAAGCACCTTAAGAACAATAAAAATTAACTTGTGCTATTTTAAAATACTTCATGAGCTGCATTTTATCTGCAGCTTTATTTTAACTTTGCCATCAATTCAAAGTTCATTAGTTATTCTTAACCAAATTCATTTTGATGTTCAAATGAAACAACAAGCACTTGTATCTGCCATAACTATTAGCAAAAACTGACAGATATTTAAAGCCTTATCATTATAAGCTAAAAGGTACTACACTGTGTTATATTACTATGACACACAGTTAATTAAAATACTTGCAATCATCAAAAATCTATCAAGTAAACTACTTATTGTTCAAAGTAATACATAATAAAAACAATGAAATTGTAATACATACATATTATTTCATACATATGGAAAAATAGGTAGTTGAATTCATATATGGAACATGTTTTTATCACAAAAATCCATCTAAGATTATAGTGTAATTATATTTTCCTTAGGGATTCCATATCTTAATAAGATAGTTTATTGTCAAAAACATGATAACTACACAATTTTACAATAAAAAATCTCAAGCTATAAAGTCATAAACTAGACATGAGCAAATGTTAAGATTTTGTGTTTTGAAATGAGATATTTCTATAAAAATGCTTATAAACTAACCTCAAAATTTCCAGACAGTTAAGAAATAAGCACATCTCATTTCTTTCACCAAATTATTTGTGACTTTAGTTAAGTGTAATAATCAATAACAGAGTTGCCAGTATCTAGGCTTAAAAATGAAAATTACTATATAACTATTTAGGTTGGTGCAAAAATAATTGCAGCTTTAGGCTATCAATTTTTAAATCATTATACTAGTCTCATACACATCTTTACTAATAAAAACAGGCACCATTACAACCAAGACATTGTTGCCAAAGGGAAATATTTTTTTTAATCCTGTAGCATAAAAATATGTGCTTCAAAACTCCATGAACTCTTAGAAAGAAACATTTTCTGCATCCTGTTGGTTGTGGAAGACTTTTACCTGCAAAAAGTGGTCAAGATGGCCTAAAGAAGTAGTAGTAGTTGGTTGGTGAGAGGTCAATGTAATAGATGAGGCAAAACTTCACTGCCTAATTCCTCCAACTTTTGAAGCATTAGTTGTGCAACGTGCTCTTGGGCATTGTCATGGAGAAGAACTGGACCCTTTCTGTTGATCGTTGCTGTCTGCAAGCGTAGCAGTGTTCAGTGCCTCTCAGGGACTTGCTGAGCGTACTTCTCAGATGTAATGGTTTCACTGGGATTTAGAAAGCTGTAGTGGATCAGACCAGCAGCAAAACAGGGACCATGACCCTTGTGGTGCCAATTACGTTTGGGAAATTTCTTTGGAGGTTTTTCTTGGTCCAGAAACTGAGATGGTTATCACCAGTTGTATACAATTCACTTTTGGTTGCCCATCACAATACAATTGAGAAATACTTCCTGCTGCATAGGATGAGAGAAGATGACACCTGAACATGACATTTGTTCTGATTTTTGGTTAGCTCATGAGATACCCACTTATTGAGCTCTTTCATTGTCCAGTTTGCATCAAACGCCTAATGACCATAGAATGGTCAACATTGAGTTCTTTGCCAACTTCTCCTGTAGTTGTCAGAGGATCAGCTTCCATGAGGGCTCTCAATTGATCCTTGTGTACTTCTGTGGCGGACCACTACACTCCTCATCTTCAGGGCTCATGTCTCCTTTGGAAAATTTCTTGAACCACAACTGCACTGTACATTCGTTAGCAGTTTCTGGGCCAAATGCACTACAGATGTTGTTAGCTGTCTCTGCTGCTTTTGACTCATTTGAACTCAAATAAGAAAATGGCTCTATTTGCTTTTTGTCTAACATCATTTCTATAGTCTAAAATACATATAAAGGCCAGATATGGTAGTTCATGCCTGTAATCCTAGCACTATGGGAGGCCCAGACAGGTGAATTGCCTGAACTCACAAGTTGGAGATTAGCCTGAGCCAGAGTGAGATCTCGTCTCTAAAAGTAGCAGGGCATTGTGTCATGCACCTGTAGTCCCAGCTACTTGGGAGGCTGAGGGAAGAGAATCACTTAAGCCCAAGAGTTTGGGGTTGCTGTGAGCTGTGATGCCATGGCGCTCTACTGAGAGTGACAAAGTGAGAATCTGTCTCAAAAAATAAAATACAAATAAAAAAGGCAAGTAATAAGTCATTATCAAAAAAAAAAAAGCAAAGCAAGAAATGCTCATTAAAATGATGTATACCATAAGCACATTATTAAGAATGTATTCCAATCTCAACCAGTAAGTTTCAACAATGCAAAACTTCAGTTACTTTTGTACCAATCTGTAAAATAACAGTTAAATCTAGTCTTTGATTCAAAGACACCATTATTTGGCCCCTCATATTGTACAATTTTATATGAATTAACAGTAGTTGCATCACTTGTAATGCAGTGTTCAGAAATAGTTTTGTTTTTGCATGACTACTAAAGAAAAACTGAGAAATACTTGTCTGTAAGTGAATATACATATTATGCGTTTATCATGGAGGTTTCAATATACTGCAAGATATATAAATACATATGTAACTATAAAAATATACTGTTAAATAAAGATTTCAATCAAACAGTATTTAATGGACATTATTTTTCTAACCAAAGTTTGCTAAATCCATAATTAACAAGTGCAACACCTTTCATTGAGGATATACTCTAAAATGAAGGAGATGAATCGGGTACCAAGGACAATGAATACAAATGCTAAGAGATACATAGTTATTTAAAATACTTGCAACCATTTTACATTTAAAGATTATAAGCCTTCTCATGAGCAATAACTAAAAGGAAGCAGTCCATAAACATTTATTCAAAATCAACCATGTCTTCGATTCACATGACTTTTGTTTTTTTGTCCCTCAGTGTACCAAAGAGGTCATCAATGACTGACTAAAAGAGAACGGCCATCAAATATGTGACTAAAATGACTGTTAAAATAATGTTCTCTAAAGTGATAAGGAGAATACACAGGAAAGAAGTCTCACTAATAGCTAGATGGCAAGAACAAAGACACATCATTTTTATACTGGACAGTCATTTCTTATTCACATCTCATCTCATCTCCTCTCCTTCTATTTAATATCTCTGTTAATATTTCCATTCCTTACTAATTCCACATCATAGTTGACTCTGTTTTTATTTCCTTCAGCATTTCATGTAACAGAGTGGATCTTTTCCCCTTAAAAAAAAATTACTCTTAGATGTGGTTATTTTTTTTGGTGTGGTTTCTTTTTTTTATTTTTATTTATTTATTTTTTATTGTTGGGGATTCATTGAGGGTACAAGAAACCATGTTACACTGGTTTCATTTGTTGGGTAAAGTCCCTCTTACAATCGTGTTTTGCCCCCAAAAGGTGTGGCACACACCAAGGCCCCAAGACCCCACCCCCCTTGCTCCTTCCCTCTCTCTGCTCTTCCTTTCCCCACCCCTCCCTCATTCTTTCTCTCTCTGCTCTCCCCTTCCCTCACCC
>CAUYRH010019651.1:0-12741 GCA_963574655.1 Perodicticus potto
TTAATCTGGCTGACACCAGCAATCACATTTCTGAGTCATAAGTTGATTCCATTAGGCCATGTTAATCAAAGGTGTTTCTTAGTCTAATTAGACTAATGGACCCAGTGACAGCATGACCAAGGAGCCCAGTCATTTGAGAGGCCCCATGATTGCAGCCAGCAAGCCTCCTATCAGGACAGACCCTTGGTTGCAGTAACTTTTAGGAGTAAGGAAGGCAGTTAGAGGGCCTCCAGTGCAGATTTAGAGCAGTGGGAATGCAGAGGTCCAATAGAACTTTCCCCTAGGCTGGCTTTTCCCAACTTAGTTTGCTTTCCCTTGCATTTAAGCCTTTAAAAAGAGTAACATCTGATAATATTTTCTTTAATCAGTTTTGACACTTTTCAGACAGTTAATTAGATTCCACAGGTGCTTTTTAAAGTATGATGTAGCCCTTAAGGGCTGGGAATGATGGGTGGTCATTGAGATTCCAAGGTGGAGAGGTGTTGGGGTCATTAGTTCTGAGTAGTCTCAGCAGATACAAGACTACTTTAAGCAGACTATACTTTTTGCCCTTGAGATAGTTTTAAGATAGAAATACTATTAATGTGATACTAAAGTTCTGTTCTCTAGGTTGTCATATTTTCTTTTTGAGCGCCGTGGCATCATAGCTCACAGTAACTTCCAACTTGGGCTCAAATGATCCTCTTGCCTCTGTTTCTCTATTTTTAGTAGAGAAGGGGTCTTGATTTTTTGGTCAGGCTGGTCTCAAATTCGTAAACTCAAGCAATCCACTGGCCTTGGAAATGAATTTTCTTCCCCTCTTGTAAGACTAATATAAAACACAGTTATGAGACAAAGTACTAAACAAAAACCTTTTGAGTGAACTTGATAAGGTTCCTTTCTACTTTAGGGAAAGTAAAATACTAAGTTCTTCTGATGAATACAGGCTTAGAAAATGAAACTTTCAAACCTTTGCTTTCTCTTTTTTTTTTTGTTTCTGAGACAGTCTCACTTTATCGCCCTCGGTAGAGTGCTGTCACATCATAGCTCACAGCAACCTCCAACTCCTGTGCTTAGCCATTCTCTAGCCTCAGCCTCCTGAGTAGCTGGCACTACAGGTACACAATGACCGGCTATTTTTTTGTTGCAGTTTGGCTGGGGCCAGATTTGAACCTGCCACCCTCGGTATATGGGGTCAGAGCCCTACCCACTGAGCCACAGGCGCTGCCCTGCTTACTTCTCATATTCATTTCACTGGCTCCTAATTCACCACAATCAGACTGATGCCAAGGGAAGAAGGGAGTGGAATGTTTTAATTCTATTCTTTTTTTTTTTTTTTTTTTTGAGACAGAGCCTCAAGCTGTCATCCTGGGTAGAGTGCAGTGGCATCACAGCTCACAGCAACCTCAAACTCCTGGCTTACGTGATTCTCTTATCTCAGCCTCCGAAGTAGCTAGGTCTACAGGTGCCCGCCACAATGCCTGGCTATTTTTTGGTTGTAGTTGTCATTGTTCTTTGTCAAGGCCAGGCTGGATTCAAACCTGCCAGCTCTGGTGTATGTGGCTGGTGCTTTAGCCACTTGAGCTACAGGCGCCAAGCCTTTAATTTTATTCTTAAAGTGAACTAGGCCATGGGCCAGGCTTCTCAGTTATGCCAGCTCTGTTCACACTGTGCCATCTCCTAGGTTAGGGACCATTAGCTCTATTTTATGAGGAGAAACTGAAAGATTAAATTATTTGCTCAAGGTCACACAGCCTTCCAAAACCATACTCTATCTGTTCTATCAGAGTTTATCACAGCCAACTAAGAAACAAAAATAATACTGAGTATTCATTTATTTATTTATTTTTAGAGGCAGAGTCTTGCTCTGTTGCCCAGGCTAGAATGCAGTGGCACAATCAAAGCTCACTGTCACCTGGAATTCTGAGTTTAAGTGATCCTCCTGTCTCAGCCGCCTGAGTAGCTGGGACTACAGGCAGATGCCACCATGCCTAGCTGATATTCTGTAGAGAAAGGGTCTTGGTATGTTGCCCTGGATAGTCTTAAAACCCTGGCCTCAAGTGAGCCTCCCTTCTCAGCCTCCCAAAAGGCTGGGATTACAGGTGTGAGCCACCTGGCCTCACCAACTCTGAATATTTCTTTTCTTTTCTTTCTTTCTTTTTTTTTATTTTTTATTTTTTTTGAGACAAGAGTCTTCACTTTGTCACCCGGGATAGAGTGCCATGGTGTCACAACTCACAGCGGTCCTCTTGCCTCAGCTCCCCAAGTAGCAGGGAGTACAGGCACCCACCACAACGCCCTGCTATAGAGATGGAGTCTACTCTTGGTCCGGCTGGTCTCCAACTCCAGAGATCTAGTGATCCACGTGCCTCAGCCTCTCAGAGTGCTGGGATTACAGGTGTCAGCCTCTAGGCCCGGCCTAACTGAGTATTTAAAACAAAAGGAATGTTATGGAGGAAGTTGGTTTCTTGGCAGGCAAGGGTGAGGCAACCGCAGATCAGAAACTCCAAGAAGCTGTTACCGTCCTAGGCCAGAGGGACAGAGTGAGAAAGCCGGATCTCCCAAGGGAACCACTGCTGGACTATGCTAAAGGAGGTGCGACTGGAGAGGCCCGCAGCAGCCGGGAGAAAGGGAGGAAAGCCCTCAGCCACCGCCCCCAGTCCCGACAAGGCCTGCCATCCGCCGACCCCAGACTGAAGCCTTCTTCAGACATAGCTGGGCAGGGTCGGGGCGGGCAGGGAGCCGCCTGCGGCAGACAGGCCCGGGGGCTGTGCCTGGGGAGACGCTGTTGAAGCAAAACCAGGTCTATGTCTTGGTCCTTCAGCTTATTGGCTGGCTAATCCTGTTTTTTTTTAACAACCAGAATACATATAGAAGAACATTAAAAGTATGTTTTAGGGAATACCGGTTTGTACGTTGTCTCTTACTTTGTAAGCTGTCTTCTTGACCTCTTCCTCTCTTATCTAACTCACTGATCTGACAAGAGCAGGGGTCCCAGGGAATGTTTCAAGGTCTGTGGAAATGTGGTCATTCAATCCCAGTTATTTTTCATTGTCCTGCGATGCAGCTAATTTACCATCTGATTGGAAAGCAAGATGATATGTGAGTCATTACAATAGTTTTGAGATGCACAGAAATCAGCAAATCCTTGCAGGAACAAGTGGAGCCTCGAAGCATCTCTAATAACCCTGCAGCCTGCTGGGGCAAATCGGGAAACCCGCTGCGGACTGTTCTTCCAAGTGAAATATGCACCACAACTCAGTTGTCTCGGCACTCCTGCAGTGACCCACACATACGTGTATAAGGCAACAGTGACCAAGACAGCGGATGATAAAGTGGTAATTCGTTTGCTTTACTAGAGAACAAAGTCTAATGTGCGGACAGGAAGGTCCAATGCTTCATAAACAGGGCAAGGCCGCAAACTGGAACTAGTCGGGAAATGCTGGTGTGGACACAAGCATGCGCCTTGCTGAGCCCACCCGGGGCCCCGCCCGCCTGGATTGAGAACTTCCCGGAGGCCCGGCTCCATGGGACTGTTGGAGGAGCAGGAACTTCCTCTGGGTGTCATGGTGCCCACAAATCTCCTCTCAAAACCCGTGGCTCCCAATCCTGGCTGCTTGATAGAATCAGCTGAGAATCTTAGAAAAGTGTACCCATGCCCCGGGCCACCCTATTCAAGCTAAATCTAAATCCCTGCGTGCCGACGCCGCCGGAATTTCACGTACACTGGCCGCTGGGGCGCAGGGTTACCCGAGGCTTGCAGCCCTCTGGCAGCAGGTGCATCGCGCCTTCCTCCATGGGTGTGCGACGGCCGAGTGGCTGCGTATACATTTGTGTTGGGGAAGTTCAGAAGGCGCCAAGATAACCTTTTATTGTTTCGTCATTTTGCCACAGCTGTCACTGGAAGTGCAAATGTTATCTCTATGGCCTTGTCTCCAATTCAAAGAAGAAGAATTTTCAAGTTTTCAAATAATCCACCCATTAAAGCATGTGATGTTGTGTCTAGTATATATTACAGGGTAGTCCATCACCACAATCAATTTCTTTTCTTTTTTCTTATTTTTTGACCAGGGCCGGGTTTAAACCCACCACCTCTGGTATATGGGGTGCCCGCTTTTTTTGTTAAATAAAGCAAAGGCATTTCAAACAAGCACAGGAGCATTAGGTACTCTTTTCAAAACTGGATTTAGACTTGCAAAAGCTGTTCTTCTATCTTCTTCCTTCTTTTATATGAGTAGAAGATTGTTTGGTTTTATTCTGTTTTGCGTTGTATCCGTGTATATCTGGGTAGTTACAGGGAGACTCCCGGTGCTGCAAAGCTGCAGCCTGGTGAGGGCAGAGGCCCTTGGCCAGGCGCGGCTCAGGTCCACGTCCTGCCGCTCCGGGCGCTCGCTGATTTCCTTACAGGCTTGTGAGTTTGCTGGGGCAGAAATTTTAAGTATATAAATGCTGTCACTTAGAATGAGGACAGAGGGCAGCAGTACTTGCCAAATATGTGATGATGCTGGGGTGAAAACTGTGTGGAAAATATTCCTTCTTGAGGAAGACAGGAGAGCCCTTTATTTAATTTCTTCCTTGCCTCTGACCGTTTCCTGTAGAAATTCTTCACAGCGTAAGGGCTGGGCCTGTCCTGCGCTTCCCTCTTCTGCCTCGTCAGCTGCTGATATGGGGCAGAATTCTTAAGTATTGTATGTTTGCGTAATTTTATAAAACAAACCAGTTTTAGAATAAGAAAGTTTTAGAGTATTTTGTTTTATTTTCATTTTAGAGCACTGGATTGCTCTAAAGACCTTCTTGATGAAAATCAAAAGATCTTAGCTAGCTTTTAACAAGTTCTAGAGCAGCCCAGTCTGCCCTTAGACGGTAGTTCTAGTGATATGACAAAGAAGATAAGACGTTTCACATACTCAGCTTCTTTGTCCATAAAACAAGGTGATTTGCCAGTCCCCAGGGCTCATGACTGTAATCCTAGCACTCTGGGAAGCTGAGGCAGGGTGGATTGCTTGAGCTCAGGAGTTCAAGCCCTGAGCAAGAGTGAGAGCCTGTCTCTACTAAAAATAGAACAAGAAGTAGGTAGTTATAGTGGGTGCCTGTAGTCCCAGCTACTGGAGAGGCTGAGACAGGAGGATTGCTTGATCCCAAGAGTTTGAGGTTGCTGTGAGCTGTGATGCCACAGCACTCTACCTAGGGGGACAGAGTAAGACAAAAAGAACAAGGTGACAGTGTTGCTCCCTTGCTTTGTTATGGAGAGCAAAGGAGACTGCTTAGGGAGATGCCTAGCTCTGGGCTTAGCAAAGAGTAGAGGCCTAGGAATTATTAATTTCTTTTCTGTAATACAGGATTCATTGGTTTGTGGTTTGGTTCTCTTTCCCAGGCTCCCTGCCTCTCTTATCTCTCTTTACTCTTAGAAAGACTTGCTGAAGTTTCTTTAGCTGGGTCAAATTTGACATATATCATTCCCAAATATTTAATTCCATCCCCTCAATTTTGTGAAAAGTGTTCAATTACTCCGTGAATCCTACATTTTAAAATCAGGCACTTTGACTCTCTCTCACTGAAAAGATATAACTGATTTTACATTATTAGCAGGCAATGAATAAGTCCCAAGAAATAATCAGGGGAATGGTTAGTTTATAAAGTTGTTATTTACTAGAAATAGACTGGTATTAGGGAATTCTGGTTAATTCTCATAGGGTGATAGAAGAGTTGAGTTTGGATGGGGAAATGTGCTTAGTTTGAGGAGCTGCATGGTGCAATGTGTTTTAATGTTTCAGGATGTCTGCAACTTACTCTCCACCCAATACAGGTGTATACAGACACAGATATTCTGTGCGTGTGCACGTGTGTGCTCACACATGGCAAGATATAGCAATAATGCCAATAGTTTTTGAAATCTAAATGGTGGGAATATGGACATTCATTCGTATTATTCTTTCAACTTCTGTGTATTGGAAAAATTTCATAAGAAAACGTTATGTTATAATAAGGAACTGGAAAAATATAATTCATGAAGTTGTAAAAAAATTACCATTTGTTGCTAAGTTATTTTTATTTATGCCATTACTTTGTAACAGAGCTTTCTACTAAGAATAGTTCTTTTGAGATCACAAAATAACAATGCTTAGAATACCAGAGTTTTAAGTTGTAATTATAACTCAGTATTTTTTAAAGCATTCATTACGTATATTCCCCCCAAACTTATTTGGAAACTGCATAATTTTGAGGGATTTTGAGCATTTCAATGGAAGCCAATAACTGATAATGTTTAATCTAGAGGACTACAAAAGAATCCCTTTAGAATTACCATCAGGAAACAATTTTTTAAAAGAAATAATCTATATTTTAAACAGTGAGAAGAGTGTGTGTACATTTACTGTTGGGTAACAAATCATGATACATGTATTTGCCACTTAGCAGGAAGCAGAGTGTGGGGCCACATAGCAAGTGTGGAGCCTTGTATTGGGCAAGAGAGAGTGGAGTTTTTTTGTTGTGGTTTGAGACAGAGCCTCCAAGTGTTGCCATGGGTAGAGTGCAGTGGCATCACAGCTCACAGCAACCTCCAACTCCTGGGCTCATGCGATTCTCCTGTCTCCGCCTCCCAAGTAGGTGGGACTACACGTGCCCACCACAACCCCAGGCTATTTTTTGGTTGCAGCCGTCATTGTTATTTGGTGGTCCCGGGCTGGATTCCAACCCGCCAGCTCAGGTGTATGTGGCTGGCGCCTTAGTCCCTTGAGCCCCAGGAGCCGAGCCAAGAGAGTGGAATTTTTAAGTCTTCTTATTGTAAAATGGAATTATGACACTTCTGACAAGTAAATGAAGCACTCAAAATAGCAAACTTCAATAAAAGAGTGGATATTGATAGTGGTAGTTTTACTTTATCTAATCTGAAAAAAAATTGAGTTACAGATAATAAATGGATATGATGTCATATTCCTAAAACTACCACTTCTAGAAGAAGACAGATCTGGTGAACCTCTGTCTTTGTTCATCTTTCCTTATCAAATACTATCTTTGAAAGTTGAATGATTTTTTTAGACATGTTTAAAGAAAAAAATTAGACAAAAAGTGTGACAGAGTTTATTTGTACAAAGAACAGTTCATGAATTGGGTAGTACTCCCAACCAAAAGCAATTCCAAGGCTCCCTCTGTCCAGCAGCAAGAGCAGGGAGCTTTTCCATGTATAGACTGAATGTGGAGATAAAGTGAAGGAATTACGTGATTGGCTACAGCAGGCATTTGTCTCATTTGGGCGTGGTCTGGTAGAAGGTTTATAGTTAGTATATAACCAATTAGCTGGCTGGCTGTTTGTGATTGGCTGGCACTCACTTTTCTATGTTTTTTGTTTGTTTTAAGTCAGTTACAAAAAATGCCCCTGCGTCTCAGTGCCTATTTCTCAGTGGTTAGAGCACCTGACACATATACCAAGGCTAGCATGTTCGAACCGGCTGGGCCAGCTAAACAACAATGACAACCACAGCAAAAAAATAGCTGGGTGTTGAGGTGCCTGTAGTTCCAGCTACTTGGGAGGCTGAGACAAGAGAATTGCTTAAGCCCAAGAGGTTGAGGTTGCTGTGAGCTGTGACACCACAGCACTCTACTGAGGACGACATAGTGAGACTTTGTCTCCCCACCCCCACCCGCAAAAATGCCTTGAAGTTAAGTTTCAGTTTGCTTATGTAAGGGCCCTGAATAGAGAGTCTAGAGACAATCTCATGTTAATGACCTCTCTACTTAAACAAAAAAAGATAACTAATGTTTTCTCTCTTAAGTCTGGTTTTTACAAAACTTTTGTTCACCATTTATTCTAGTTTTTACCATTCACCATCTAGTTCTGATAGATGAATAGGCCTTAAAATGAATGGTTCCTTTCTTTCTTCAAGATAATGTTATTCAATGCTGATGCCCTGAATTATGGACAAACCCATGCTTTACTATTTGTCCTAGTGGTTTCATCCACCAAATGTGGTTTCATCCACCAAGCTGTTGCAGCCTGAGGGCTTTTCAGGAGATTCCAAATGCTAATGCATAAGACTGTTTCTTTGGGGGAAGTGATACTGGAATTTCAGGTTCTTGGTCTCAGGCTATTCGAAGAAGGATTTGAAGGACCACAAGAGTAGTGGTAAGTCATGATTTATTTACAGGAAAGAAGAATAGTGGTAGGTCAGGATTTATTTACAGGAAAGAAGAATTATAAGTAGAGGAAAAACTAAACCTCCAGGCAAGAGGACCCAGGAGGGAAACAGGTAGCTCTTCCTGTTCCCTCTCTGAGGTCTAGTCGAGGTCTACTTCTGAGGGAAACAGGCAGCTCTTCCTGTTCCCTCTCCGATGTCTGCTTCTGAGCTCTTCTCACTCCGCCGTCCTACCGAAGTCTGCTCTGGAAAGGAACAGGCAGCCCTTTCCCTGTTCCCTCTCCGATGTCCCAATGTCCAGCCATCCAGCCGAGTTCTGCTTCTGAGGGAAACAGACAGCTCTTCCTGTTCCCTCTCCGATGTCTGTGTCTGAGATGTTCTCTCTTCGAAGTCCTGCTGCAATCTCACCTTGAGCTCTCTGCTCCATGGGTTTATATGGAATTTTTAGGGGTGGGTCTTCATCAGTTATCCAATGAAGACCCGGACCCTCGAGACTGACAGGTTATTGACCAGTCAGATGGGCACGAGGAGCAGACAGCAAGGCGCCAGTGTTTTCCGCACAGGTGGTTGGTTCTTTTTCAAGCTGGTTTCTCCATCCGTCACAGCATCAGCACCGCTAGGGCTAAGGCAGCGGTTGTAGAGCTGTATGTCCTGCATCAGAAGAATTGGACAGTCATGAAAGTGATTTATTGCTAGTTCTTATAAAGAATTTAGGGAAAGATTTCAGCTACATGTTCTGGTATTCCTTGGCCAATTTTGGTAGCATATCTGTTGATATGATTACGGGGAAAGGCAACTAATTTCATTTAGCATGGTATGATGGCAAAAAAAACAGGTTTTAGGGCTGCACCTGTGGCTCATTGAGTAGGGTGCCAGCTCCATATACCAAAGGTGGTGGGTTCAAACCTGGCCTCAGCTGAACTGCAAAACAGAAAAATAGCCGGGTGTTGTAGCGGGCACCTGTAGTCCCAGCTACTTGGGAGGCTGAGGCAAGAGAATTGCCTAAGCCCAGGAGTTGGAGGTGCTGTGAGCTGGGTGATGCCACAGCACTGTACCGAGGGCAATAAGTGAGACTCTGTCTCTACAAAAAAAAACCCAAAAAACAAAAGACAAGTTTTAATCAGAAAAACTACTTTATGACATTTTCTCATTTACGAGATGTGTATTCATGTGAAAGACTCCAAATAACTATTATTCTTAGTTTTTTCACTCATACAAGCATAGGAGCCTCCTTTTTTGTGTGTTAAATAAGAATTTAAATGAAATTGCCTTGAGATAATAAGATTATTATCTTTTTGTTGACCCACAGAGCTAGGCTGTGGTTCTACTTTAGGAGAGGTAATAGCATTTTGTAGTTTGGTTTAACTGAGGGTTTGGGGGATTGACTTTAATCATAAACTTTTATTTTCTCATATTTGTCTCCCTTTCCTAATCTATGAACATCCCAGAGTATTCAAGAAATAAAATAATTCTTGGAGTACCTTTCAGGAACATACTTTTCAGAAATTCTCAAACTCAGTAAACTTATGGCTCATTTTATCTTATCTCCAAAACAAATGAGCAGGTGAAGTACTTGAAGCTTTTGGGTACGATGCAAAAATATTTGCATTAAGGAGTGTTTGGTTAACAGGTACAAAGTTATAGCTGGAAGGAATAAGTTTGGGTTTTCTATTGCACAGGAGGGTGACT
The DNA here is from genome assembly GCA_963574655.1 of Perodicticus potto. NCBI lineage: Eukaryota > Metazoa > Chordata > Mammalia > Primates > Lorisidae > Perodicticus > Perodicticus potto. The sequence continues at coordinate 9,801 of CAUYRH010019651.1, forward strand.
ATGGTTAACAATAATGTACCATATATTTCGAAATAACTACAAAAGAGGATTTTGAATGTTATCACCACAAAGAAATCATAATGTTTAAGGTGATACATTTAGTAATTATGCTGAATTGATCAGAACTCAGTGTATGTATAGATCAAAACATCACATTGTACCCCATACATATGTATTGCTATTATGTGTTAATTAAAAATAAAATAATACTTTAACATTTGCATTTATCCCAGTGTCCCAATAAGAAAAATAATCCTATTTCTAGACATAAAGAAATCTTAAAGCCATAATATGTAGAAGTTTCAGGACAATTTTTACCATTGGGATTTTATCTGGCTACATTGGTAAATACTCACCTGAAAGAAGGTTGGGGAATTCCCAAGAGCCATCCAAGGGCCAAGTGGAAGGCTTGAAAGGCTGTCCGAGCCATGCTGAACTCAGGCTTAAATATGGCTTTAGACACAACATGGTCCTTAGAGATCTCATCTCAATGTGGGCTTTAAAATTCCATGAGGCATTTTGTAGATGAGATGCCACCTTGGTATCACCATCAGCTCTGTCTCTAGTTAATTATATCCTGACTTTCTGAATCCCAAACAAATGTCTGTAGCCTCTCTTGATTTTTGAAAGCTACCTTGTATGTGGTATAAAATTACCAATGTTCTAGGTTGGCCACAGTGGCTCATGCCTGTAATTCCAGTGCTTTGGGAGGCCAAGACAGGAGGATCACTTGAGGCCAGGAGTCCCAGACCAGATAGGCAACATAGTAAGACCACATTTCTATAAAAAATTTTAAAATTAACATAGGTCTTATGGCATGTCTGTAGTTCCAGGTACTCAGAAGGCTGAGGTTGGAGGACTGCTTGAGCCCAGGAGTTCAAGGCTGCAGGGAGCTATGATCATATCATTATACTCTTGGTGACAGAGAGCAAGACCCTATCTCTAACATATAAAAATAAAAAATGTATAAACAGAATTTCCAGCATTCTCAGAAGGAAGATTAAAGTACTCCCTACCATTTAAAGTCTATGCATTTAGCTTTGTATCATCTTAATTGAGATTTTATTATCTTGTATCATCTTTATTGAGATTTTTTTTTTTTACATTTTTATAGCATGTCAACGTACAAACCAGTGGATCATCTTCCAACCCAGGAGGAAATAAAGGATCAGATGAGGTAATTTCTACAATACTGGATTTTCATTTTCTTTCTTTTAGACTGTAAATTCTGTCTTGAAATTTTAAGTAATGATGTAGCAAAGAGCTTTTACTACAATTTGACAAACTTAACTTTAACCAAGATTTGATTCAATAGTATAAGTGGATAGCATTAAAAATTAAAACTCAAATGTTCCTGGAAAAAGAACCTTTATAAATAGTTTCAATTTAGAAATAGAATTCAGTTATTTACAGTGTTTTCCCTATAGGAATTGGTGAATTTAGTTGTTTTTTGGTAAACATGGCAAGTGTAGAAAGGAAACTTTCCTCATAAGAACGTCATGGAAGGACAGGGCAGCCTGGAATAACCAGTCTTTCAGGTTTGTAAATGAAAGGAAGAGAGAACTGTTTTCATTTTCATTGATTTTCTGGAAATACTAGTAAACCCAAATCCCCCTACTTTGAGATGGGTTTCCTTTCAGGCTGTGAATTTATTTATTCTCTGAATGACAGGCCATCACCTCTGCCTTCAGGATTGACCCACTTCTCTAAGAAGGGCATGCAAAAGTTCCGCAGCCTTCAAAAGAGCACTGGATTTGCCTCCTTTTAGCTGCTTTTCATGTGTTAAATCTCAGTAGACATATTCATTTTCATTCAGTAGAAATTGTGTCATTTTCAACTTATAAAAGTCATACAGGCAGATCCTGCAAAGCATATGAAAACTTAGAAATCATAAAGTGATTGTTGTGTTTTTCTCTACATTGTTAACATTAAACAGGTGTTTGGGGGACTTTACTTCTTCTTGCTGCTTACTTTTCTGAAGTTTCAAAATATTCACTCTATAAGGAGTCTGTTAGGGCTCAATGTGCTATGCATTGTGTATTGAAATGTACTTCTCAGTTTCCTGTTACCAATACCCATGAAAATATAATTTAGATTAATCTTACCAAGCAGGTTTATAGTGACTTTTTTTTTTTTTTATTAAATCATGGCTGCATACATTAGTGCAATCAGGGGGTACAATGTGCTGGCTTCATATACAATCTGAAATGTTTTCATCAAACTGTTTAACATATCCTTCATGGCATTTTCTTAGAGGACGATTCAAACCATTCACATTAATTGAAAGCAATGATAAATCTTTAGAAAGTCCAGTAGACATTTTTAATCCTTTCATCACTGTGGAAGTTGAAATTTGATAAAAAGTTTCTGGGTGAGTTTACATTTGTGGTGGAGGATTACGCTGGTCATTATGGAGGATAGGTCTGAGAATATTCTGGAGAGCTGGTTTAGTTATAGCAAATTTCTTCAACATGTGGATGTCGTTAAAGTATTTAATTTCTCCATCATAAATGAAACTCAGTTTAGCTGGGTACAGTATCCTAGGTTGAAAGTTATTTTGTTTTAGGAGATTAAAAGTTGATGACCATTCTCTTCTAGCTTGAAAGATTTGATCAGAGAGATCTGCAGTTATTCTAAAATTCCTCCCCTTGTAGGTAATGGATTTCTTACGTTCAGAATTTTCTCCTTCATATTAACTTTAGTTTAGTTAATTATAATGTGCCTGGGGGATGTCTAATTCGGGTTGAGTCATGCAGGGGTTCTGATACTGTCTGCTCTCTGAATTTCAAAATCTCTTGGCATGTCTGGAAAGTTCTCTTTCATAATCTCATAAAGAAGAGGCTCTGTGCATTGTGATGCCACTTCATTGTTTTCAGGTATCCTTATAAGGCGAATATTGGTTTTCTTCAAGTTATCCCAGAGCTGTCTGAGAGAATGATCC